>JABTTQ020002413.1:600000-817542 GCA_016081115.2 Rehmannia glutinosa | reverse complement strand
GTTATACTTCGTTCAATTTACGTATTACTAAGTGAAGAAAGCGAAGCCGCGTGAAGGCAAGCATACGCCTATCTAAAACACCCACGAACACACCTGGCATCACTCTCGCCCCGTGTCTTCTCACGGCGGTGATGAGGAACAGAATCTGCGCGGAAGAGTTACCGTCACGGCTGAAGCATTACGCGAATCGAAATCCTTCCTGGCTTAGTAATGGAAGGACAGGAGAGTCTCCCGAACACGGTAAATAGATCAATAGGAGTGGTTGACAAATAGCGGTATTGTTCTTTGCGCTACCACTTCTGACTCACTCGAAGAAGGCAATAAAGGAAATGGCGATGAAAGCTGGGACAATGGGTTGATCGAACAAACCTGATTGAAGGTGTTTACCACCTTTGACAGTGATATTCAAAAGACAAGTAGGGAGTTTGGAGAGCGAGTGACCCCCATTCCAAGTCACTTTCGGTGGTGCGCCCAATTTGAGACTTTCCCTCCCTTTGCGACAGGTCGGAGGATCTCTTATGACGACTCCCACAAAAAGAATCGAAAAAATAATAAAAGTACAATCCACAAAAGAAAGAACACTCCAGCAGAGTTGCCATCAGCGAAGCTCGAGGCGGGGTGCGACCGGTGGGGTGCTGCTGCTGGCCACTACAGAAGGTATAATGGCTGCTGATGCGGTCGAGGCACATGAAGAGCGGCCGCAGGAGTTAACAGCTACAGGCGATGAAAGTGCGATCCAGCCAGAAGTTGAGACTCACGATGGATACTATTTTGTAAGAGACCCTAAGGCAGTTGGCAAGCATGAAAAGGGTGGACAAAACCTCGCGACGGTAGAAATGCTTGGAGATAATCGAAGGCCCACGGGAGGTTGAGACTTCCTGGGGTAAGAAAGCTGATAGCGAACATCCTCCTGTATCGTCGACCCATTCACGAGAAGGAGATCGGCGCGACTTATGATTCCCGGGACGGCCACGATGTGACACTACCTGCAGGATGGGCGGAGTCATCCCGCGACAAATCCAGACTCGGTGCGAGGATGTTCCAAGCACGAGCAAGTCGATCCCAGACTACTGCGTCAAACTTTCGAATTTTGATGATGAGCCACCAATGGAAATCTCATCATCGTGGGTAACCCAACACGATAAGGCCGAGGACCGATCCTCTTGAAATGGAAAAATCGGTGAGACCAACGAAAGTGCTAAGGCTAGTGAGGCTCGGCAAGTCGGGTCTACTTCTGCTTGAACCCGGTGAACAAGAGACCATTGCACGAGCTCCTCAAAGGCTGCGGCGAGGATCGATTCCAAGGACTTCAGCGCGCTCATCATCGAGCAGATCAGGTTGGCGGTGAGGAATCTTTTTTGTAGAATCTTTCCCATTTCCTTTGGAGATACGAGAACTCCCACGAGAAGAGTCGAGAAAAGCGAACAAGCACGCTATCACAAACCCGATCTTTGTTCTTCGAGACACCATTGTTCAGTGATTATGACTTCGATGTTGTATGGCCATCACCGCAGAAGAATGAATCGAAGTTCGAGAAAGTGTTCAAGGCACTCTTTCTTGAGGTTGAACGGATGGAGGGCATCGGCCTCTTTGGACATGCGGCCCCGGACAACGAGATGCCACCCTACCCGGTGATTTAAGAGGCATAACGATTCGGATAAGGGAATGGTGGCAACGAAAACAATGCGTGTGGAGCAGGTGAGATACTTGAACATTGTTCAACAAGTTGGTGTGGAAGTGAAAATCTTGATGCAAAAAACGAAGCTGAGAGAACACATTGATCATTTGCATGAAGCTCACCTTGCTAGAGATCAAGGCTGCTGCGTGGGCAAAATACAAATGATCTACAACGTTGGAAGAACACATGACAAGAAAATTGACGCTACTCGCATGGCCGAGATGAAGTTGATTTCAAGCGAGAATCCAACGCTACTCGTCTCAATTCGTCTTTGCATACAACGCGTGACAGACTTGAGAACTCACCATTAGAAGACTTCGACTTCATGCTTGCCCGCATGTTCCAGGGTTCCTCTATCCTTTGATGATGCCAAAAGGGAAGAGGAATACCTCAAAGCGCTAAATCTGAAGGCGAGAAGAAGATCTGCGGTGAGAAGGGAAAATCGGTGAGGAAGTCTTGAAAGCGAGAAGAAAGAGAAAGCTTGTTGAGGGGAAGGATCACCGATGTGACATTGATGATTGCACAAACCCCCAACAAGGTCTGTCACATGCCCGACATCATAAGCGACAAACTCCCCGTGACTCGCCACTCCACCACTGTATCTATGGGCAGAAAAGAGAAAAACAATTGAAGCGGGGATGAAGGAAGTGGAAGGAAGAATGGATGCCAGGGTTATGAACATCTTGAAAGAACATGGAGGCATTCCGGTGAGCGAGAGACACCTATGCCATCTCGGATGTCGGGCGAGCCACGATCGATTGATGAATTTAAGACACTTCGAATCCCGAGGATACTTTGCAAATATGTCTATGGCTTAAGCTTGGGACTTGTCTTGGGAAAGGGTCTCACGTTGTGTGAAGAAGGCGACATGCAGACGAGACTAAGAAGATCCTCGGCTGGTCACTCCGCCGCCACTCAACCGAAAGAAGACCGATCAAGATACGCCAGTAGAGGAAGAAGCGATGTGGAGGAAGAAGCTTGGACCTAGGCCTCGCCCAAGAATATTGAATACGTAGATCCGGAAAGAAAGGAGGGATCTCTTGGTGAAGCTTGACCAAGTGGCAAATTTGAAAGTGGCTAAAACTAACGTTGAGTATGCAAAAGACTAGAAGAAGAAAACAAGAGACAAACTCGGCTATGGGAGGAGAGACGAGGAAAGAATAAGAAGAGATGAAGTCCCGAAGGCATATGAGAAGAAAAAAGAAGGCAAATTTGTGACGGCGAGAAGAAGAGAAGATCTTTGATCAAGATGAGAAGAAGGAGACAGAAGGAGATGAAATGTTGTTGTCAACCCTTCGTGTATTTTATCATGTAAATACATACAATGTAAGTCTTCTGTAATAAAACTATAAATTCTTTATTTTTGTTGAAGACAAATATGTGCTCTGATACACCTTGTAAACAGTTGTGTAAAAGAACAAGAATGATATGATCAATAAACGGATCTATTCTGCGCATACATTCTATGTCAATACACTATCTGTATGTATCTTTGTTGTTTGCATTTTTGAATGGTTTAAGTTTTGGCATCATCAAAAAGGGGGAAATTGTTAGGAATTTTATTGTTTAGATTTTGATGAATGCCATGTAAAACTTAGAGTAGAAAGTTGGCACCCCAATTCTTGTTGTAAAATGCATTGCAATGAATAGAGCTGGCCAAGCTGAGTTAAGTCAGCTACGCCCTAACATGCAAGAAGACAACTGAAGACTTGAAGGAAGACTCATTGCGAGACAGCTGAGTATGGCAAGAAGAGTAGACGGAACTCTCTTTGAGAAGCGGTGAGATGCGGTGAGTGGAGCATCGGTCAAGTCAACTCAAGAAAAGCCAAGTCTCAAGTTGAAGTGACGGAAGAGTCATCCAATGATTGGCCCACTCTAAGTCACCTGGGAAAGCAAGGAATGCGGTCAAGTCGAAAATCGTAAAGAACCGTTGCCGAAATCAAGAGATTTACTTAAACAAGTAATATCTCCATACCACCTTTCTCGAAGTGCTCAGTCGAGGAAGCGTGCAAAAGGAATGAACCAATGGGAAGCACCACACCGTGTCGAACTACGAAAAGGTGAAAGAACAATTCATACGAGAAAATGGCAATTCCAAGAATCTGCAAGCCAATAGTCGCAAAGTGACTTTCAAAAATAAGCCTATCTCTTCAACGCAAATTTTTGAAAGTTCACTATAAAAGGCCGAGGAGTTTGATTGAGAACAGTATGACACACATGTGAGATAAACAAACATATTAGAAAAACTAAAACATTCTCAATCCTCAAGTCTACATTACGAAGTACATCAATCCAACACTCACTGTGAAGGAAAGAGAACTTCAATCGGTTGAAGAGGAAAATACTGAAAACAAGGGGTCTACATTCCAGAGGAAGGATTGTAGAAAGGTTCAAGGTTGAACCAAGTCTTAAACTTTGGAGGGCTTCGTGATCAAATCCAAAGAGTTTGAGCAAGTGAGATGTAGTAACAAGCGCAAATGCTGTGAAGAAAGGCTGAGTCGTGCGAGAAGCCCGGTGAGTGATCAAGGCGTCTCAGGAGGCGAGTCCCTAAGGATCAAGTCATTTGTTGTGATCAAGACTTGTATCTGGACATTTACCACTTTGTAAACTGATCATTACTTAGTGGATTCCTCGGGAGTTGGAGAAGAGAGGAGTAAGAAGAATTACCCCATCTTCGAACCTCTATAAAAATTTCATTGTGTCATTTACTTTTCAAAGATTTTAATTCTTGCATTATTAACTCGCTTATATCTGACGATAAATTTGCTATCCACACGATAATTTATAAGTACTAAATCAAGCTCTAAAATCTTGCTTAATCAAACTTAAGGGTGTTAAGTCTTCCAATAAAAACAAAACCACAGCTTGAGTCAAATTATAGCCAACGACTAAGTTACTCCATCAACAGCTCAGGTGAGTGCGTTGAGAGATTAACTCTACTAAGTGACTAATTCGACTGTCCATCAAGGACACGGCCGTAGAATCAACTCAGTAGATTTAAAAAGACTAAATCGAAAATTTGGTAAGGTTTATTCAACCCCCTTCTAAACCTTACACTTACACCCTTGGACCTACAAAATCAATCCCACAATTTAAGGAAATGTGTCTGTCTTGTCAAACGGTCATATTTTTCTTTGTCAATAATACGACGATGCACACGCAAATAAGAGAATTAAGAACACTTTGAAATTTTCAACGGGCGGCCGGTCGACATAGGCTTGGCCGGTCGACCCCTGTTTCAACCGGTCCCCTCAAGCAAAAAACAAGACGGAAGTTACGTAGAAAAAATGAACTCCCAGTGTACCGGACCGGGGCGGTCGACTGACCAATATTACATCCGTCTCATTTTCTTTCTAAAAACATCTTTAGGTGCGGGTTGCCCTATAGGCGGCCAGGTCGACCAAGAGAGGCAAATGTTGTCCAATTTTTGTCGAAAATAAAACTCAAGAAATACTCCTTAAAATTTAGTAAAAACATTTTAAACCAATCGGGAGTATTTAGACAACATTTAGAAATCTTGTTTTAGGAGTAAAAACCCATTGACATAAAATCATTAAAAGTGTTGTCCATTCTTATCAAAAATAAACTTGAGGAAATACTCCGGAAAATATTAAAACCATTTTAAATCATTTAGGAGTATTTGGACAACCTTTGAAAACATTGTTTTGGTGACAAAATAAAATAATCAAAATTAAGATAAAAACATGTATCAAGCAAATGGCGAACAACGGTGGCGATTTGGTCGCACTACTCCCATTGGATCAATTTCGATTGTGTTTTGGAGGGCTCTCCCGGTCCCTCCATCATGCTCTTTCTCATGAAGAATTGCGGATTCATGCATTGCTTGCTGCATTTGCAACTCTTACGTAGTAGCAGCGGGGTCCAGATCCTCATCATCGCCTGCGATAAGACATCAAGAGAGATGATGTGTGTGTTCTATGGTGCCGGTGATAGGGCGGCGACATCGCCTTCTCACGTGCCTCGAACTTTCCTCCTGCTGTCTCTCCTCCTTCTCCTTATCCTTGAAGATCCGCAAGATATCTTTGCGCTTTTCTTCATCCCGATCTTTTGAGATCACGAGGTCATCCAAGAAGTTCAGCGATTCCTCTTCCTCTTCTATAAATTCAGCCGTTGGAATTGTTCCCTTGATCGACTCAATTTCCACTTCTTCCACTCTCATGACGATTTTGGATGTCGGGTAAGGTGGGGATAGGATCATCACATCACTATCATCTCTATCGGCTTCTTCTTGTGTCTCAAATTGTGCGAACTATAGTCAGTGTCTTCAATTTGCCTCTGCTGATCGCCTTCAAGAGACTTAGGTTTTTTCATCTATAATATCCGGAGACTCTATTTCTCCGAAATCTCCGATATCTGCTCCATTGAGTGGGTGACTCAAATGGGTTTCTCAAGCTCGGAGTGCTTGATGATTCTTCTTCTTCTCTCTAGTTTGTACCAGAGGACCTCTGGTTCGAGAGAGTTTCTTCGAGTCTTGGCGGCGGGGCCGCGTCTTGGTGTTTTTTCTCGAGAGGTCAGGCCGTCTTGGCTTATCGATTCTCCTCTTTTTCGACGATCGGAGAAAGGTAGTTGAGAGTCCTTCTCGACGGCTAGCTGGGAGGGCGGGGAGACACGGCTGCGGGGCGGAGTGACTTCGGCTGCGGGCGGGAAGCGAGGTTTGTTTTTCTTTCTCGCTGCGAGAGCAATGATCTTAGCACTTACAGCGGGGCAACAATTCTCTTAGCGGCTGCAGGGCAGCTTTCTTCTTTGGTGGAGAGGAAACAATTTGTATCTTGAGGAGTCGGTGATTCCCCCTCACTCGTGTCGGCTCTCTTAGCGTAGGCTCTCTTCTCAGGCGCCGAGAGAGGTTTGATTTGAACATCCTCTTGTTTACATGGAACGCCTTTCCATGTCCAAGGACTCCTTTCACCTCCATCACCGGTGGCAATCACTGGCCATATCTACAGGGATCCTCCAAATGCACCATCTTCCTTGAAGGATTTGTTCCCTACATTACGGCATAGTCTCTTGTAGACAAACTCAGCCCGATTTATTTTTTTCTTCAATGATCGCGGCCATTACGATCAACTTTGCTTTTGATTGGTCAAAGCCGCCAAATTTGATGTCTATGCATTTGGCAACTATGTCCAACGACTTGTGGTAATCCTCCTTCAGCAGACCTCTTGTTTCTGTGTAGACTATTTTATCAAAGCATAGTCGGATTTGGCTACTTCCTTCCAAGCGGCGGCCAGTTTACATCAACTTCATTGATTTCGATGCTCCTTCCGTCGGTAATGAGCGTGTTCAGCCAAATCCTTGGCGAGAGATGGTGAACTTCTTTCCGTGAACAGATGACTTTATCCCTTCATCGTGAATCTCGGCGTTCACGTGAACTCGCGTGACCTCTTCCACATAGGTCATCGAAAATTCCATCGTCGAAATGGTTTCACCAGGCGTTTCGAGCTTTTCAGCGATTTTCTTTATGGGCGTCATCGGACCTGTTTGACTGATAAGTGTGAATTTTGCATGTGTTTCGATGTGTATTTCGAGCTATAATGATAAGTAAACATGCATATACTCGCGTTAAATGTTACATATTCACTCCTTGTGGAAAAGATATTACACTTTGCTTATTTTGTAGGAACTTCATGATATTTGAAGCTAATTGAATAAGAATACGAGGAAAGCAAAGTGGAAACACGGAGAATTGAGTGGATATACGAGAAGTGAAGCCTAAAAGAGCGAAAGTTGAGCGTTCACGGAAAAACAGGGGGAGCACACGGGTTGGCGTGCCTCAAGACACCACCCGTGCACCGTATAAGGTTGATTGAAGGCTGCGATGGCGCACGGGTAGGTCGTGCTCCGACGCACCACCCGTGCGCCCTACAGAGTCGAGGATATCTCACCGGAGTGGCGCACGGGTAGGCCGTGCTCGACGCACCACCCGTGCGTGCGCCTACGGAGAGTTGGGGTATTCGAAGGGTGGCGCACGGGTAACCCGTGCGTGGGCGCACGACCCGTGCGTCTGTCTGAATCCCATAATCTGCTGCATTAAGCCCTAAACATGATGGGGAGTATAAAAGGCTTTTTGGGGCGCACGGGGAAAATCGACATATTTTGGGATCTACAACACAAGACAAGGGTCTATTCTTGGAAGAAGACATCAAGGAGACAATCGGGTTGCATCGGAGCTTAAGGAACGGAGAGATATATCGAGAGATTGTCGACTTTCCTAAGTTTTTTCTTGCCTCTCTTTTAGTTTCAATCTTTCATTTTAGTTGTAATGGCTTTGAACAATTTGTTTATGAGTTGTTTAGAAATCATGTGTAGCTAAACTCTTGAGATTTCCTTTTGGAAGTAGATTAATGAACTCTTGTTGGATGTTTTAATCTTAGTTGAAGTTATTATCTTAAAGCCTATTTGAGTATTTTGAGCTTATTCTTGTTTTATCACTTGATCAATGATTTAACTTGTTTGATATATTGATTCATAATTCGAGAGATGAGTTTCAATATTAGATCTTGAATACTCGACACAAATATTTGCATGAATCGAGAGGTTTGTAGATGTTTGTGAGGATATTTGATCTTTTACACTTTTGGGAGTTGAATGCTTCATGTTGAGTAGAGATGCTAGCATAAGTATTTCAATCTACATTTTATATGCATCTCGAGAGAGAGGATAAAATAGTTTTGTGATCGTCTTATAGGAATATTGATAATAACCTTGGCTTTGATTTAATCGGACAACAAGAGGATTATTAATCGAAACCTTAACTCGGAAATCCATTCCATTATCTTGATACTTCTATCATTTGTATTATCTCAATCTTGTGTTTTAGTGATTTAAATTGTCTTAATCTCAATACAACAATCATCAAATTTCGATCGTCTAAATAAAAATAAGACTATCTTGGTTCAATACTTAGCATATTAATTTATTAGTCTCCGTGGATACGACCTTGCTTACCCTATTCTATAAACTACACCGTACACTTGCGTGAAGCTAAAAAGAAGGCGAACATTGACCATGCCCTCGAAATCCACGGTCAACCCCGTGTGGATTTGCTTTCCTAGCTTGACAAAATCATAGGTTGATGCCATTTTTCAGATTTCGAAAAGAAACTTAGAAATTGATTTGAATACTTGATAGGGTTTTGAGAGAAATGAACCGTTTTGGTGATATGTGAGAGAAAACAGACAAAAATGGGTTAAGTATGGTTTCTGAAAGGACGTGCGGGTGGTTTTTGAAATGTGATCGAAATCAACGACTTAGATTTTGCACGCCGATTAGCATTTAATGTCTCGAATTTAATGCGGCAGCATTTATATCCAATCATAAGCTTGGTATGCAGCTTTTTGTCTGTACACATCATCATTATGCTGACGTCATTCTTAAAAACATTCCCACTTAGTAAAAATGACTGCGTTTTTGTCACTTTGCTCATAAATGGCTCAGCTTATCCCTTAGCTGATTTAACTCTTCTGGTCACAGTTCTCTCAGTGACTCAACTGTCAGCTAATTCGGTATAGCTGTCTCTCCGACATGGCTGATTCATTTAGCTGATTTTGAGAATTCAGTCCTTTTCTCTTTTTGTGTTCCATTTCTTTTCTTTGAGTCTTCTGAGTGTCAGCTCAGCTCGATTAACCCTAACTCATGCTTGAGTTCTTCAAATCTTGACTCACATAATGGTTTTGTGAATATGTCAGCTAACTGTTTATCAGTTGAGATATATTCCAATATGATGTCCTTCTTTTCAACATGATCTCTTATGAAGTGATATCTGACATCGATATGCTTTGTTCTTGAGTGCAACACAGGATTCTTGAGTGATTGCAATTGCACTTGTGTTATCACACATGATTGGAATTTCCTTTTCTTCAACTTCATAGTCTCTCACTGCTGTCTCATCCATAGGACTTGGGCACAAAGAATGGCCCGCAGACTATGTATTCTCGTCTCACTGTAGAGGTGGCAATTGAATTTTGCTTTTGCTGAACCAGGAAATCAACCTATTTCCAAGCATTTGACATGTGCTTGAGGTGCTTTTCTGTCAACTCGCATCCAAAGCATAGTCAGTCCGAATAGCCAATTAGCTTGAATCCACCTTCCTTTGGATACCATAAGCCAACTTCTTGGCTTCCTTTCAAGTATCTCAAGATTCTCTTAGCTTTCTTTGTCATATGGCTCTCTTTTGGAGCAAATTGAAATCTCGCACATACACCTACAAAAAAGGTGATGTCGGCTTTCATTGCGCTTGTGAGATAGAGCAATGATCCAATAAGTGCTCTATATCTTGTTTGATCTACGTGCTTGCCATCCGCATCCATGTCCATTTTGATGATGTATTCATTGGTATTTTCACAGAAGACTTCTCTTCCATAGCAAATTTCTTCATTAAATCTCTGGTGTATTTTGTTTGACTTATGAAGGTTCCATCCTTCACTGTTTTACTTGTAGTCCAGGAAGAATGTCAACTCTCCCATCATGCTCATTTCAAATTTGCTTTGCATGAGGTTTGAAAATTTTTTCACATAGCTCTTTGTTTGTGGATCCAAAAATAATGTCATCCACATATATTTGAACAAGCAATATACTTTTCTTGTCTTGAATTCTCGAAAAGTGTTCTATCTACTTTTCCTTTTGTGAATCCATTCTCGATTAGGAATTGTGACAAAGTATCATACCATGCTCTCGGGTGCCTGTTTCAATCCATACAGAGCTTTCTTGAGTTTGTATACCTTATCTCCAAGAGTCTTCTGCTCAAATCCTGGAGGTTGTTCAACAAACACATCTTCTTCCAATAAACCATTTAGGAATGCACTTTTTACATCCATCGATATACAATGAAATTCTTGTGAGCCGCATAGGCAAGAAACATCCTTATAGCTTCCAATCTTGCTACGAGCAAATGTTTCATCAAAATCTATTCATTCTTCTTGGCAATATCCTTTGGCTACTAGTCTTGCTTTGTTTCTTACCACGAACCCTCCTCGTTCATCTTGTTTCAACACCCATTTAGTACCAATAACATTTTGATGGGTGGGTCTTTGAACTAATTCCCATACTTTATTTCTTTCAAACCGATTCAACCCTTCTTGCATGGCTTGAATCCAATGTGTGTCATCCAATGCTTGTAACACATCTTTAGGCTCTATTTGTGAGATAAAGCATGTGAACATAGCTTCTTGTTGAGTTCTGGATCTTGTTTTGACACCTTCTCTTATATCTCCAATGACAAGTTCTCGTGGATGGTCTTTCAACCATCTTACATCAAAGGTTGAAGTAAGTTAGGGATTCATCGTCTAGCGATTGTGTTGCTTTGATCAGCTCTCGTAATCACTTATTTTGCAAATTTTCCACTTGTTTTTGAGATTCACTATCTCATCTTCTTCTGAGTTTACAATTCCATTTCGAAACTTCAAGATAGGATTTTTCTCAGATGTTTGGATGATTCAAATTTATCAAATTTGACTCTTCAATATCTTCTCCATTTACATTTGGCTCATCGAATACCACACGAATGGATTCCTCTCGCAACCATAGTCCTTTTGTTGAGTACTCTGTAGGCTTTGCTTTCACCGAGTATCCTAAGAAGATACCTTCATCGCTTTAGCATCGAAAGCCTTTAGATTGTCTTTGCCATTGTTATGGATAAAGCATTTACATCCAAATATTCTAAAATATGCAACATTTGGTTTTCTCCTATCCAAATCTCATAGGGAGTCTTTGTCACCGTCTGTTTATCATACATCTGTTTTGAGTGTAGCAAGTCGTGTTGATTGCTTCAAATTTCAAAATCTTTTTGGTAACCTGCTTGACTAACATGGTCCTTCTTCCGCTTCCTTGAGAGTTCTATTCCTTCTTTCTCGCAACTCCATTCTCATGGAGTCCTTGCTGCGATAATTCATGACCAATGCCATTTTCAATACAATACTGAGTTATTATCCCATTAACAAACTCGGTTCCTCTCCGATCTTATTTTGATAATGGTTTGGCTCTTTTCATTTTGAATTCTCTTCATCGATTGTGGTAGTTTCTTCGTAGAGTTTTTTCTTCTTACACATGAATATAGTCCATGTATATCTTGAGTAGTCATCTACTACCACCAAGGTGTATTTCTTTCCACTTATGCTAGTTGGTTCCACTGGGCCAAATAGATCCATATGTAGCAGATGTAATATTCTTGTTGAAGATGGCGATCTTTTCTTTGAATAATGATTTGATCTGTTTTCCCTTCGACATGCGTCACATATACTCTCCTTCTTGTATCTTCGAGTCCGGAAGTCCTTCCACAAGATTACTTGCAAGCTTGTTAATCGTTTTGAAATTTAGGTGACTCGACTTTTTTGTGCCACACCCAACTTGATTCAAATTGTGTTCTTTGCTAATAGACAGTCTTTGGGTGTAGCGGTTGACCAATCTACTACATACATGTTCTTTTGTCCGCATCCTTGCAACACAACTTCATTCGATTCAAAGATCCTTAATTTGGCATATACCCATGTTAAATCCAACATTATAGCCCTTGTCACGAGTTGGATCGATGTTTAGCAAGTTGAAGTTGAGTCCTTCAACATATGCAACATCCGTGATTTCTAATCCGTTCTCTTGATGGATCCAATGCCTCTTATTTCACCGGAGCTTCATTTCCTCTTGCTCCTTTAACTTCCTTGAATTTTGACAGATTTTTCTTGTTTTCTCGTCATATGTCCGGAATGTACCCACTATCCATGTACCAGGTTCCTTGGCACTCACTGCTCCTTGAACCTCGCAATCAAGGAAATTAAGTTTTAGGTACCCATACTTGTTTGGGTCCCGAGGGGTTAGAATTGTAAGATGATCCAACCAACTTATAGCCAAATGATTTGACTCTAAGGGATTGCCATCTATCGATTGCCATAATCATAATTAATCTTGGCAAATTGCTTGGGGATTCTAGGTTCATACAAACCTTGTCTCTTTTGTCTGTATGCCTGTGTATGTGTTTTAGCAATCGCCTTCTTTGGGTAATTGTGGTGTCTCTGAGTGTAGTGCCTAGGTGCATATGTGTCTTTGATGAAAGCTCTTATACTTTTGGAATGGCCTTTGTTGAGTTCTAGGCCTTTGCCATTTGGGCTTATATTTCATAAGTCTATGCCGATAGTTCACATCATTCCAATCGGCTTGGCTTGGATACCATTCCTATCATATGTATTTCTTTTATAGATTTTCTGGGGTTTTTGGTAGCTCTGTTTCTTCTTTACAGAGTATTTTCCGTTGGAGTTTGGCCGAGAACTCGATCAATCTCTTCTCAAATTGTCCTTTCAGCGCACTCAACTCGGTCAAGTTTTCCTTTTCCTTTATAACCAAGGCCAGTTTGCTTGTAATTGTGCTTTGGAGTGAATGTGTGTGCACCATTTGGAGTTTTGGATTTTTAGACTCTTCATTGCTTGAAGATCCTTTTTCCAAAATTACTTTTGGAGTTTGACATAGCACAGAGGAATTAAATCCTAAGCCCGTCTTGTCTCCACATTCTCTTTGACTCATAATAAGATCATTCAATGATTTAGATGCCTTAGTGAATGAACGAGGCAATCACATTTTTGAGGTCATTCTCCCTCTTTTCTATGGCGGCTATTTCTCGCTATTAGCTTGGCATTTTCAAATTTAAACTTTTATTCTCATCGGCTATTTGACTTAGAGTACTCACTCCTTAGTCACCGTGTGAGTTTTGCTCTTGAGTAGCTGTTTTCCTCATTTAGTAGTGTGTGTGTGTGTGTGAGGATTTAATGTGTTCAAAATCTTTCATCATTTTTCCTAATGAATCATAAAGATCGGTGGGTGATGAAGTGTGTGTGTCACAAAATATCACTAGAATCGAGTTTGATAAGTTAGAGTGTACCTCATCTTCTTGGTCGGGTTGATTTTGTTCCTTGGCCATCAAACGGATCAGGGCTTTTCTTCGAGTCACTTGAGTAGTCGACTTCACTACTGACTCTCGACCATGTCTTTTGACTCAAAGATTCTCTGTAGACAACATTGCCTTTCTCTTTTCTTGTCTTCTTTCTCAAGACCTTTCTTTCTTCTTCATTCATGTATTTGTTGACTACAGGATATGGGCAATGGCATAGTGACCGGTTGCCTACGGTTCCAAAGATAGATATTCAACCTTTTGATCGCTCTTTCCATTCTTGGATTGTCACCCTTTGATATTCACTTTTTGATGATATGTTCTCTTGGTTGGCCTATCTTCTCTTGACTTGGAGGGAGAGCCGAGTGTCTTCTGGAAGATTCGCCCTGCCTCTCTTATAGTTCTTATTGAAGAACTTGTTGAACCTTTTAACCATCGTGGCTATTTCTTCGGATCAATGACTTTTTGACCTCGACTCTCTTTTCCATCCTTAACAATTAGAGCAGTTGTTTTGGGTACACTTTGTCTCTTCATGATCTTTTTCTTCTCACTCAAATTCGTAGGCTTTGAGATCGAGAATAGTTCATGGTTGGAGGTCTTCGATAGGTCCATGGAATGTCTCGATGCCATGACCTTCATTTCCCATTCAATTTGAGACTTTTTAGGATCTTCATACACATTTCCTTCTCGTGTATATTCCTTTTTCCAAGCGCAGATAGCTCGTTGGTGATTTCTCAGAACCAAGCATCCATTGATCCAGTTTTCTCCTACGATCATTTTGAAATTCTCAAATTTTGTACACCTTCTCGATAACTTATTTTCCTTGATTTGCTTCCGAGCCTTCACAAATCAATGTTAGCTTGTCCCGATTTCTTTAGCCGTTTTGCATGATTTGACTTTATTGAACATGGCTTTGTCCAAAGTTAAGCAAATAAGATGCGGGAATTTAAAGTCTTTGAAATGTAAATGACACGATAAGTTTTTATAGAGGTTCGAAGATGGGGTAATTCATCTACTCTTCTCTTCTCCAACTCCGGAGGAATCCACTGGTATTGATCGATGTATACAAAGTGGTAAATAGTCCGGATACAAGTCTTGATCACACACGGTGACTTGATCCTTTGGGACTCGATGAGACGCCTTGATCACTCACCGGTGGCTTCCTCGTCGACTCGGAACTTCTTCTTCAGGCGGTTGCCTTGCTACTACAGCCCACTTGCTCAAGCTCTTTGGATTTGATCACGAAGCCCTCCAAAAACTCAAGACTTGGTTCGACCTTGAACCTTCCTACAATCCTTCGTGGAATGTAGACCCCTTTATTCTTCAAAGAATCTCCTCTTCAACTGATTGAAGTTATCTTTCCTTCACAGTGAGTATTGGATTGATGTTCTTCGTAATGTAGGCTTGAGGATTGAGCGTTTAATAACTTGAGAATATTTCGGGTTACAAAATGTTTCTTTCTTGCTTGTATTCAATTCTCGGATGGTCGGGATAACCTTCGTAACATTTTCTCGAGTTATTCCTCGCCTTTTATAGTGAGCTTTCAAAAATCGCCCGTTGAAGAGATAGGCTTATTTTTGAAAGTCACTTGTGGTCGTTGGCTTATCTTGTTGCAGTCCTTGAATTGCCATTTCCTCGTATGAATTGTTCTTTAGCTTTTCGTAGTTCGACACGGTGTAGTGCTTCCCATTGGTTTATTCCTTTTGCACGCTTCTGACTAAGCACTTCGAGAAAGGTAGCATGGAGATATTACTTGTTTAAGTAATTCTCTTGATTTACTGTAACGGATCTTTTTGATTATCTCGACTTGACCGCATTTCCTTGCTTTCCCCAGGTGACTTAGAGTTAGCTTCCAATCATTGGATGACTCTTCTCCGTCACTTCAACTTGAGACTTGGCTTATCTTGAGTTGACTTGACCGATACTCCTCTCACCGATCTTAGTTGCTCCTTAAGTCGAGTTCTTGTCTTCTCTTCTTTGCCATACTCGGTTGTCTTGCAGCGGAGTCTTCCTTCTAGTCTCCAATTGTCTTCTTGCATGTTTGGGCATAGCTGACTTAACTCAAACTTTTGACCAAATTTATTTATTACAATGCCGTTTACAACAAAAATGGGGTGCCAACTTCCTATTCTAAGTTTTACGTGGCATTCATCAAAATCTAAACAATAAATTTCCCAACAACCAAGGCAATATTGTTCGAAATAAAGCAAGGTTAGTAGCTCAAGGTTATTGTCAAGAAGAAGGTATTGATTATGATGAAACATTTGCACCGTAGCACATTTAGAAGCTATTCGTATTTTACTTGCCTATTCTTGCTTTAAAATTTTCAAGCTTTACCAAATGGATGTTAAATCCGCTTTTCTAAATGGTCTTATTCAAGAAGAAGTCTATGTAAAACAACCTCCGAGGTTTGAAAATTTTTCTAGGCCTAATGATGTTTATAAACTTAAAAGGTCTTGTATGGTTTGAAACAAGCACCCCATGTGCATGGTATGATAGACTTAGCTCTTTTCTTTTTGCAAAATGGTTTTACAAGAGGTAAAGTTGATACTACTCTCTTTGTTTTTGAAAAAGGGTAAGATTGCTTATTAGTGCAAAATTATGTTGACGATATTATTTTTGGTGCTACTAATGAATCCTCGTGCAGAAAATTTTCTAAGTTAATGCAAGGTGAATTTGAAATGAGCATGATGGGGAGCTTGACTTCTTCCTTGGACTTCAAATTAATCAATGCCAAGAAGGAATTTATATTTCACAATCAAAATATACAACGGAGCTTTTGAAGAAGTTTGGCATTGAAGAAGGAAGAACCGCTCTCTACCCCAATGGCAACAAATGTCAAGATTGACAAAGATGAAAAAGGCAAATCGGTTGATGAATCCAAATATCGAGGTATGATTGGTAGTTTACTTTATTTAACCGCAAAGAGACCGGATATTCTTCATGTCGTATGTCTATGTGCTCGTTTTCAAAGCAATCCCAAAGAATCTCATATGAGTGTCGTTAAAAGGATTTTTCGATATTTGAAAGGCACTATTCAATATGGTTTATTTTATCCAAAGAATGAAAATATTTCTCTTAAAGGTTATAGTGATTCGGATTATGGGAAATATTGATGATCGTAAAAGTACTTCCTGATCATGTCATTTTTTAGGCGATTGCCGAGTTTCTTGGTTTTCAAAGAAACAAAATTGTGTTTCACTTTCAACGGCCGGGTTTAATATATTTCCACGGCATTTTGTTGTACACAACTTCTTTGGATGAAACAAACCTAGCGGATTACAAATGTTCTTTTTGAAAGTGTTCCTATCTTTTGTGATAATATATCCGCTATAAATATTGCTCAAAATCCGGTTCATCATAATCGTACTAAACATATTGAGATTCGACATCATTTTCTAAGGGATTGTGTTTCAAAACGAAAAATTGAGATATCTTTTGTACCATCTCAAGATCAATTAGCGGACATTTTACAAAAACCGCTATCTTCCGAGACTTTTGCGTCAATACGAGCTCGGTTAGGCATAATGCATATTGAATGGGGTCTATGATTGCATTTTGCACGTTTTTAAAACTTAGGGGCGAAAAATCGGATTTTTGGTTCAAACCTCGGATTTTGGAAAACAGAATGAACAACTGGGCTGACTGGGGCAAGGCCGACCGGTCGCCCATGCCCCCAACCGTCGCCCTTGCCTAAAAATTTGGTTAAAAACGTTTATGTTCTCGATCGCACATCATTTTGGCTCATTTTGTCCATTTTTCGTCCCTTCGTATTTTGCACAAAATTTTACTTCAAATTTGTTTTATTGCATATATTTTACATTTTTGACTTCATGAGGCTCGATTATCATCATCATTGCTCATCTTTACCGATTAAATGGTAAGAATTTCTCATTTTTATCTCAATTGGGTTGAACCCTAAGAATGTACTTGTATCTTGTTATTTTGATGAAATTTTTGTATTAGTATGTTGTATATGATGATTGGTGATGAATGAATATTGTTGTATTGCAATTGGTGATGAAATTTTTTGGCTTAAACGAATCACAAAGGCGTTATATTTCTCTTGTTTTATTCGACGCACGCCAAGTGTTCGACAAAATGTTTCAATGAAAAATTCATCACCTACATGATTCTCTTGATTTGAAAAGTCTTATAAGTTTATAGAGATCATGTTTTATCAATCAAATGAGCTTTTACAAATCAAATGAGCAATTTTTTCCTTTTCTTCGAATTTAAGCTTAAATGTTCAATATGCTCGATAAATCGATTAAATTGCGCACTTTGATATAATTGTATGATGTTTTTATCGTCTAACATTATATTTGATGATTCCAAAGGGGAGAAACAAGAAAAACGCTCATACGCTTAGAGAAGCGAACTTAAGCTCGCAAGAAAAGCTATAAGCTAGAGCTTTTAAAAGCCAAAAGCTATGGATAACACTTAGTCCATGTGATGTTTTATGGACTTCTATGCTTGTCTAATGATGCTTTTGTGACAGGGGAAGCTTTTAAGCTCATAAAATTCAAGCTTTTAGCTTGTAGTTGTTTACTTATACTTATCTTTGTTATGCATGTTGATAGGGAGCTTGTGCAAAAATGATTTTGAAAAATCTTTGCTCCTATCCTTGTGTGTTTGTACTTATGATGAATTTTGCTTAAAATGGATTGATGTTTTAGACCGGAAAATTTGTTTTGTTTTAAAATCAACTTCCTAAAATTGTTTTGGTTTGTAATCATCAAAAAGGAGGAGTTTGTTAGATAAATGTTTTTATCAAGATTTTGATGATTATGTTTAAATGAGTTTTTATACCAAAACAATGTTTATGTATGTTGTCCAAAATACTCCTAAATGATTAAAAATGTTTTTACTAATTTTTTGAGTATTTCTTAGAGTTTATTATTCGATAAAAAATTGGACAACGTATTTAATGTTTTTGTGTTAATTGGGTTTTACACCAAAACAATGTTTATAAATGTTGTCCAAATACTCCCAAGTGATTTAAAATATTTTTACTAATTTTTTGGAGTATTTCTTGAAGTTTATTTTTGATAAAAATCGGACAACATTTCAAATTGGAGGTCGACCGATCGCCCAAAAGGGATGGCAATGGGGCGGGCGGGTAATTGAATACCGGACCCGCCCGTGCTAGTTACCCGCGTCCCCGCCACGGGTCCAAAATGGTTGCCCTGTGCCCGCTTCAGTGCGGGCGGGTCCGCCCGCCCGACCCTCGTTTTGAATTTTTGAGCTTAAAATTAATTTAACAAAGTCTATTTTTTTATTTTTTTTGTGAAATTTAAAATTATTTTTATATTTTTATAATATTCTATAATGTATTATCAGTAAATGTATTTTTTTGTGAAAGCTAAATGTATTTTTTTATTTTTATAATATCATATAATAATAATATTAGTGTATATATATCTACTTGGGGCGGGCAATTACAATACCCGGACATGCCCGCCCCGTCTGCATGGGTGGATCCGCCCCGCCCGCCCGTCCTCGGGACGGGCCAGTCTGCCGCCCCGCCCCAAACACCACGGGTCGGGTCGGGCCAGGCGGTTCAGGTCGGGCCAGGCGTTCAGTCCATATTGCCATCCCTACCCAAAAGGTCGGTCGGTACCGAAGATCGCACAAATTGAAACAGAACCTCCCGACTTGAAAAAATTGAAGAGAGTGACCGGTCGAGGGGGCCGACTTGGCCGCACCATGGGCGGCACGGCCGACCCCCCGCAACCCGTACTGGATCGCACTATTTTCATTCAAACGTTCGAAATTTCAACAGGGCAACCGGTCGCCTTTAGTTTTGACAAAGAAAATATTGAATCATTGCAATCCTTATCAAGATATTCACTTTTGATTTTTGTACAATATATCTACATCTTCCGATCCTTTTTTGTAGACAAAAGTGAAGAAGGATGAGTCTATGTTGGAGATCCAATCTTGAAGACTCTCCTATAAATAGAGGATGATTTGAAGACACAAGACACAACACACAAGATACAATACAACAAGAAATCTGCAAAATTCTCAAAGCTTTCATTTTTACATTCTTGTTGTAATAGCCTAAGTTCTTGCACTTGCACAATCTTGAGGTTTAGGCTTTTTGTTCTTGATTACACTTGCACTCAAAGTTTGTATACTTCATTTATTGAGTTGTAATCTTGAATTTTTCTATTCCAAAACAAGATATCCTTGTTAATGTTCTTGTGGTAAGAACATACTTGGGTGATCTTAGGTGTTGAAAAGTGTGGTACTCTTTATAGGTGTTGAAGGAAGAATATTGTGGTAATCTCCTTGAAGGTGTTGTAAGAAGATTGTGGTAATCTTCAAAGGTGGTGTTGTATTGATTGTGGTAATTAATAAAATCTTTTTTTCTTTTTGAAATCCACTTCGGATATACCGGGGTGGTAGTAGATTAGGCCCTGGTGGGTTGAACTACTATAAATCATCGAGTGTTGTTTAATTTCCGCATTTACATTCTTGTCAATTACGTGTTCATTCGAAAAAGAGGGCGATTTGCGAAAAATTGGCATAATCTATTCACCCTCTCTCTCTAGATTATCGTAGCCACTGACTAACATAATCTACTCCATGACACTGGTGATACCCCCTTAGCAACCAAACGAGTTTTGTATCTATCAACCGTCCCATCCGGTTTCATTTTAATCTTGTAAACCCACTTGCATCCAATGGTTTTCTTACCATGAGGCAATGGAATTAGCCCCAAAGTCCGATTCTTCTCCAAGGCATCTAATTCTTGTGCGCATAGCAAAGAATCCACTGGGATTGTGACAGGCTTGAGTATAGGTAGAAGGTTCATGCGGGTTAGAAACATTTACTAGAAAACACATGTACTCGGAAGAAAAATGTGGAGAGAAAGTGTATGGAAAAGTAGGGATATGATAGGAAGAAGGAGAAGAACCCGAGTCCAACTGTGATAGAAGTTGGAGGTAATTGAGAGGTTGTGCTACAAGTAACAAAGTCTACAAGTGTAGCGGTGATGATGACTCTTTTGCCTTTTCTCGAGTGCTATAGGCAAAGAATCGGTGGAAGGAGAAGGAAGGAAAGACACAGGAGCTGGAGGTGGAGAATAAACAAAAGGAGGAATGGAATATGAAATCTGGTTCAAGCACGGGAATATTGGGAAGAGGAGTAGAAGCGGGAAAAGTAGAAGGATAAGAAGGAACTCGACTCAAGAAACTGAACTTCTCTAGAAACCACAAACTTGTGTGTGTCTTTGAGATTGAATAGTTTGTACCCCTTTTTGCCTTGTTCATACCCCAAGAATAAGCATCTATGAGCTCTAGGATCGAATTTGGCCTTGTGAGAAAGAATATTTGTAGCATAAGCAAGGCAACCAAAAGGCTTTAAAAGGAGTAATCGGAGGTTGTCCATATAGTATCTCATAGGAGACTTCCGGTTGAGGGGAGCTTGGCAACCTATTGATGAGGAATGTTGCACGAGGAGAGAAAAAGGCCAAAAATCAATAGGGAGTTTATATTGGAAGAGTAGTGATCTAGTCGTGTTAAGGAGATGGCTATGTTTTCTTTCCACAACCCCATTTTGTTGGGGTGTGTAGGCACATGTTTTCTCGGTGGATAATCCCATGAGAAGAGAATAAAGTTGAGCAAGCGAGTTGAGGAATTCACCCCCATTGTCTGCTCAAAGAATTTTAACGGCTTTCCAAATTGTGTATGGATCATTTTAAGAATTTTTCTAATATTTGAGGGACTTGGCTCTTGTGAGACATGAGATATGTCCAAGACACCTACTATGATCATCCACAATGTATGAAAGTAAGGTGTCTTATAAAACAATGAACCGAGAATGAAAGGGGCCCCAAACATCAACATGTATTAGATCAAATAAAGTCAAGCACAAGTATCTCTTAAAGAAAATGGTTGCCTATGTTGCTTCGACTAATGGCAAATATCATAATTTTGAATTACAAGATGAGATGTTGGAGTACATAGAGTTTTAAGGAAAGGTAAATGTTCAAGTACACTCGATGGAAGCATGACCTAACCGATGGTGCCAAGTTTGTAGTTCACTATTACAAGAGGAAATCAAGCATTACAAAAGACACGAGAACAGGCTTGTCAACTGCGGACATAAAGCTTGCCAATCCATTTTCCAACTCCTAGCACTCCGCTCGTCCTCGAGTCCCGCAAAATGCAAAAAGAAGGAAAGAAAATGCATTTGCGGTGTGAGGATTGGGCCAATTGAGCATTGGACAACATGTTACATTTAAAGGAAGGAACAAGTAAGACATCTTTTAGAATTAAATTGGGAGAGAGATGTGCTTCACCAAAGGTGAGAAACAATCTTGGAAGTACCATCAGTGAAATACAAGAATCTTATGCAAAATAGGTGTGAGGTTAGACAAGAGGCTAGGGTGTTGCACATGTGTTTACTAGCGCTGTATCTAAGATCCATCACCATTACCTATCTCGGTGAAAGTACTCAAAGCAAAGTCGGTGGGAGTTATACATGTATCCCCGCAAAGTGAGCAAAGTTCATGCTCAAATCCTCCTTGCATGTCCCCATCTTAGCCATATACTTGGCTATTTCTGTGAATAATATCTGTCATCTCGAACACGTGCGGTTGCTTGATGGATCGTGCAGGACTCACGATCTATTCTCATGCACATTAGTGATATCCACAAAATTGGCGGTGATCTTCCTCTCTCTTGGTGGTTTTCTATACCACTGATATCCTATCAACTTGAAGCATTCATGAACTTCATGCCCTGGTCCTTGACAATGTGAGCATTTCAATTTTGCCCTCTTTTCCTTACTCCGTCTGTAATTGCCTCTTCAAGACCAACCGACCATGTCCCTATTTTAGATCCAGATCTTCCAAATGTGCCTCTCCTCTGCCGAAGGTGTTAGCCACCATAGCGAAGACCATCCAACCCCTCAGAAATGTCTGCTGCACTAATCTCTGTTTCTCTATCCTTCAAATCATGGAATAAGTCTTATTTATATCGGAAGATGATCTAACAGAGAATTTGACTTGAACTTGCTCAAAACTATCATTCAACCCCATTAAGAATCGAATCAACTTCGTATTCATGTCATTCTCAATTAATTGTTTCCCAATTCCACAGTACAAACACCAAAAGTACATACAAAGCGTAGGAGCTAAATTGCTAAATTCATCCCAAAGTTTCTTTAATTTTGTAAAATACATACACGATCGGGAAATTACCTTGAGTAATACTTGTTATTTCTCATTGAATCGATATAATTATGGACCATTGCATTGACCAAATGATAGGCGTGAGTTTTGCATGTATTTTGAGGCGTATTTCGAGCTATAATGATGGGTAAACATGCATATACTCGCGTTAAATGTTACATATTCACTCCTTGTGGAAAAGATATTACACTTTGCTTATTTTGTAGGAATTTCATGATATTTGAAGCTAATTGAATACGAATACGAGGAAAGCAAAGTGGAAACACGGAGATTTGAGTGGATATACGAAAAGTGAAACCTAAAAGAGCGAAAATTGAGCGTCTATGGAAGAGACAAGGGGCACACGGGTTGGGCGTGCTTCAGACCACCACCCGTGCACCCTGTATAAATATAACTAGAGCTGCGGCATGACGCACGGGTATCCCATGCGTCGACGCGATGGCCCGTGCGTCCTACGAGAGGGTTGGAGTATTTCACGAGTGGCGCACGGGTAGGCCGTGCTCAACGCACCACCCGTGCGCCCTACGAAGAGTTGGATAATTTCAAGAGAACGGCGCACGGGTAACCCGTGCTCGACGCACCACCCGTGCGTCTATCTTTGAATCCCATAACTGACATTAAGCCCTAAACTTGATGGTGGGTATAAAAAGGCTTTTTGGGGCGCACACAAGGAGATTCTGGCATTTTTGGGATCTACAACACAAGACACGGGGTCAACTCTTGGAAAGAGACATCAATGAGACAATCGGGTTGCATCGGAGCTTGAAGAACGGAGATATATCGAGATATTGTCGACGTTCCTAAGTTTTTCTTGCTTCTCTTTTAGTTTCAATCTTTCATTTTCATTTGTAATGACTTTGAACACTTTGTTTATAAGTTGTTTAATCATGTGTAGCTAAACTCAAGAGATTTCCGGGTTTTGGAAGTAGATTAATGAACTCTTGTTGGATGTTTTAATCTTAGTTGAAGTTATTATCTTGAAGCCTATTTGAGTATTTTGAGCTTATTCTTGTTTTGTCACTTGATCAATGATTTAACTTGTTTGATATATTGATTCATAATTCGAGAGATGAGTTTCAATATTAGATCTTGAATACTCGACATAAATATTTGCATGAATCGAGAGGTTTGTAAATATTTGTGAGGACAATTGATCTTTTGTGCTTTTGGGAGTTGAATGCTTCATGTTGAGTAGAGATGCTAGCATAAGTATTTCGATCTACGTTTTATATGCATCTCGAGAGGGAGGATAAAACGACTTTGTGATCGTCTTATAGGAATATTGATAATAACGTGGCTTGATTAAACCGGACAACAAGAAGATTATTAATCGAAACCTTAACTCGGAAATCCATTATATTATCTTGACACTCCTTTCATTTGAGTTATCGTAATCTTGTGCTTTAGTGATTTAAATTGTCTTAATCTCAACACAACAATCATCAAATTTCGATCATCTAAATAAAAATAAGACTATCTTGGATCAATACTTAGCATATTAATTTATTAGTCTCCGTGGATACGACCTTGCTACCCTATTCTATAAACTACACCGTACACTTGCGGTGAAAGCTAAAAATAAGGCAAACAAGTTTTTGGCGCCGTTCTGTCGGACTAATACAATTTATGGTGCTAATATTGCGATAGATAGAATTATTCTTAATTTAGACATTCTTTTTAATTTTTTTAGTGTGACTTTAATTCCACATTATTTGACTTGTTTCTTTTAGTTTGGTCCGGGTAGTGCATGAACACGCACGCTCTACAGGCGGGGGACTTAATACCGCTCATACCGAAGTTGAGGCTTTCGCGAGGAGAATCGGTGCTACTACTAGACGGGCCGAAAGACAACACAATCCGATAATGGGGGATTTGAATGAGTTACCAATACCGCAAACAATGGTGGGAACGAGTTACCGATCTGCTTCAACAAAGAAGCCATTCGTGATTACTTTCGACCACAAGCGAATCGTAATTACGGTGGTATTGCCCATATTCCTATCAATGCCAACAATTTTGAGCTCAAACCGCACTAATCAATATGGTGCAACAGAATCAGCTTGGGGGTTTGCAATCAAGATCCTAACTCTCACCTTGCACATTTTATCCAAATATGCAATACGATTAAAATGAACGGAGTCTCGGATGACGCCATAAGATTGCGCTGTTCCCATTCTCTTTAAAGGATAAGGCGAAAAATTGGTTGGGTACTTTGACGCAAAGGCGTGTAAGCACATGGGACGAATCGAGCCAAAAGTTCTTGTTTAAATTCTTTCCACCGAGCAAAACTTTGCGGCTCAAAAGCGAGATTGCTCAATTCCGATAGTTCGACTCGAGCCTTTGTATAAGGCTTGGGAAAGTTTTCGGGATTTGTTACGTAGATGTCCACAACATGGGTTTCCGGAGGATCAACAATTATGCTTCTTCTACAATGGTTTAATGGGACAAACGAGGGCCTTTGTAGATGCCGCAATGAGGGAGGAGCATTGTTGGCAAGGTTTCCACAAGATGTCGTGAACCTTCTTGAGGAAATGGCCATGAACAGATTACTGCATGGCCATCCTGAAAGATCCAATGTACAACGAGTAGCCGAAATCTTGGATTGAGACCTATTAAAACATTGACGGCACAAGTATCGGCTTTGACAACTCAATTGAGTGTATTTACGAAGGGGCGAGGAAGCGGTACACGAGCACGGGTAGTGAAGCTCTTTTATATCCGATGGAAGAGGTAAATTATGTGAATAACCGGAATTTCAACAATTTCGAATAATTCAAACCCAATGCACTACCATCCAGGGTTGAGAAATCATGAAAATTTTTCGATGCAAATACAAAGAATGTGTTACAACCTCCGCCGGGATTTAATGCTTCAAGTGGAGGCGGTAATAGGGAAGGCAAATCGTCGTTGGAAGATGCACTCACCTCCTTCATAAATCAATCTAATGCTTTCATGAATGACACGAGGAGCCGCCCGCTAAGCAAGACCTTCGGATGGATAAGTTAGAACAACAAGTGACAAGCTCGATAAAGAATCTGAGAATCAAATGGGTCAATTGGCTACAATTGTGGGTGGTCAACATCAAAAGGGTCAATTTCAAGTAATACGGAAATGAATCCTAAGGAACAATGCAAGGCGATTCGTTTACGAAGCGGTTTTAATACGAGGGGCCTAAAGAAAAATCGGGGAATCTAAAACTTTCGGATGAAGCATCTAGGCCGAAGCGGGAGAATCCGTGATGAAGGATGATATTGAAGAAAATAGGAAAGAAGAGAACAAAGAGGCGAACAAACAGTAATGGTGAGAAGCTAAAATCATCATCTAAGTCGAATATATCTAAGTTGCCTATATCTCTTCCTTTTCCTCAAAGATTTCAAAAGAAAAAGCTTGATGATCAATTTGCCAAATTCCTTGATATATTTAAGAAATTGCACATTAGCATTCCTTTTGCACGCACTAGAACAGGATGTCGAACTATGCTAAATTTCTTAAGGATGTTATGTCAAAAAAGCGGAAGATGACAAGCTTTGAAACAAAGAAATTTGATGGAAGAATGTAGTGCAATTATCCAAAGGAAGCTACCACAAAACTTAAAGATCCGGGGAGTTTCACTATCCCTTGTGCTATTGGTGGTAATTTCTTTAATAAAGCGTTATGTGATTTGGGGGCAAGTATTAATTTGATGCCTTTGTCCATTTTCGAAACTTGGATTAGGCGGCGTGAAACCAACTACGGTGACATTGCAACTTGCGTAATCGATTACTTACGTATCCAAGGGAATTATTGAAGACGTCTTGGTAAAAGTTGATAAATTTATATTCCCGTGGATTTCTTGGTTTTGGATATGGAAGATGATCGAGACGTTCCACCGATACTTGGACGTCCTTTCTTAAGAACGGGTAAAGCTTAATAGATGTGCAAAGGGGAGCTCACATTACGTGTTAATGATGAGCATGTTTTATTTTCTATATATAAGGCAATGAAATTTCATGACTCGGTAGAGAATTGTAATTTTTGGATATAGTTAGTTCATGCATTGAGGATTATGTTGATCATACATTGTCTACAGATGATTTGGAATTTGGTCTAACCCACCCGTGCTCAATGTCGAGTGTTGTACTTAATTTTGATAACCAAGATTTGTACGACTATGTTTGTGCCTTAGATCATATCACGAGAACTACCTAATAGCGCAAGAGGCGAGAACGCAAAGTCGAGAAATAAGGGGCGTCGAACTTACGAACGCACCACCCATGCGTCCCACGCACGGGTTGCCCGTGCGTGATCTTTGAAGGATGAGTTGAACTCTCGAAGAGCGCACGCGCGCGTGCGCCGGCGCATGGGCAGCCCGTGCGTGATATCAAGTGACAACACCGATTCCGAACTCAAGCAATTACCTCGAACACCTCAAATATGCATTCCTAGGGGCAAATAATGCAAATTCGTGTCGTTTCATCCCTTCTCACTACTACTCAACTTGATAAATTGTTAAGGGTTTTACTAAAACATAAGTCGGCACTAGGATGGTCTATAACTAATTTAAAAGGCATAAGTCCATCCATTGTGATGCATAAAATTCGGATGGAAGATGTTTATAAACCATCGATTGCAAAACCAAAGACGACTAAACCCTATTATGCAAGATGTGGTTAGGAAGGAAGTGTTGAAATGGTTGGATGTCGGGATCATTTATGTGATATCCGATAGTTCATGGATGAGTCCGGTACAAGTGGTGCTTAAAAAAGGGGGTAATAGTGGTAAAAAATGAAAATGAGGAACAAATTGCTACTAGAATTGTTATCGGGTGGCGAATATGTATTGATTATAGAAAACTTAATGATGTCTCTCGAAAAGATCACTTCCCCCCCTTTTATCGATATGATGTTGGATCGTCTTGTAGGTTATGATTATTATTGCTTTTTAGATGGTTATTCCGGTACAATCAAATCACGATTACATTGCGCCGGAAGACCAAGAGAAAACAACATTTACATGTCCGTATGGCACATTTGCATTTCGCCGCATGCCATTTGGTTTATGTAATGCGCCTACCACTTTCCAACGTTGTATGATGGCTATATTTCACGATCTTATTGAAAACGTTATGGAGGTGTTTATGGATGATTTCTCTGTGTTTGGTGATTCTTTTGATATTTGTCTTCACAATATTTCCCTAGTTTTGCAAATGATGTGAAGAGACCAATCTAGTACTAAATCGGGAAAAGTGCCATTTTATGGTACGCGATGGCATTGTACTTGGTCATCGAGTCTCTTCTTCGCAGTTTGGAAGTTGATCGGGCAAAGATTATAGCAATTGAGAAGTTACCACCTCCCACAAACGAAAAGCCATTCGGAGCTTCTTGGGCCATGCCGGATTTTCTGAAGGTTTATCCGTGACTTTTCTAAAATTTCTAACCCTTGAGCCAATTGCTAGAAAAAGATGTTGCTTTCATTTTTTCCAATGAATGTTTGCAGGCGTTCGAAACGTTGAAGACAACATTGGTGACCGCACCTATACTCGTCGCCCCAGATTGGAGTCAACCATTTGAGCTAATGTGTGATGCAAGCGACTTTGCGGTTGGGGCTGTTCTCGGTCAAAAGAGGGAAAAATTGTTCCGATCCATCTACTATGCAAGTCGGACGTTGGACAGTGCTCAATAGAATTATACCACAACCGAGAAAGAGATGTTGGCGATTGTTTTCGCATTCGATAAATTCGATCTTACTTGATCGGGACGAAGACGATTGTAAACCTACCATGCGGCTATCAAATACCTCTTTGACAAGAAGGATGCGAAACCGAGGTTGATTCGATGGATCTTATTATTGCAAGAGTTTGATGTGAAAATCAAGGACCGGGAAAGGATGCGAGAACGTGGTAGCGGACCATCCGTCTCGATTAGAAAATCAAGAGGGAGCAAAAGGAGGTATAGGATTGATCAAAGAGAGTTTCATGATGAAAGATTACTCATGCTTGAGGCAAAGTTCCCATGGTATGCGGACTTTGTCAACTACTTGGCTGGAGTTCTACCTCCGGATCTATCACCGTATCAAAAGAAGAAATTCTTACATGATGTAAAGTTCTACATGTGGGATGACCCCCTACTCTTTAAGAGGTGCGCGGACAAAATCATAAGGAGATGCGTACCTCAAGAAGAATGGGAGGGAGTCCTACAACAGTGTCACTCTTCACCATCTGGCGGACATTTTGGTCCCACTCGCACCGCAGCGAAGGTATTGCAAAGTGGGCTATATTGGCCCACTTTATTTAATGACTGTTATTTGTTTGTGCAACAATGTGACAGTGTCGTCGAATGGGAAACATTTCAAGGAAGCATGAGATGCCAATGACCAATGTAATTGAAGTGGAGTTGTTCGATGTGTGGGGGATTGATTTTATGGGCCCGTTTCCATCATCTTCGGGTTATCAATATATTCTACTTGCGGTGGAGTATGTATCCCGTTGGGTAGAGGCAATTCCTTCCAAAACAAATGATGCTCAAGTTGTAATGCGATTCCTTAAGAAAAACATCTTTACTAGATTCGGCACTCCAAGAGCTTTAATTAGTGATGGAGGGTCGCATTTTGTAAACAAATTGATGAGCAACTTGTTGGCAAAATATGGAGTCAAACATAAAGTTGCATTAGCATATCATCCACAAGCCAATGGACAAGCGAAGTGTCTAACAGGGAGATCAAACAAATCCTTGAAAAGACGGTGAACATCAACCGAAAAGATTGGGCGTTAAAATTGGATGACGCTTTATGGGCATACCGGACGCATATAAGACGTCGTTGGGCACATCTCCATATCAACTTGTCTTTGGTAAGTCGTGCCATTTGCCGGTAGAATTGGAGCACAAAGCATTTTGGGCGGTCAAGAAACTAAATCGGATTTTCGTAAAGCCGGAGGAAAGGTTACTCCATTTGAATCGGATGGAAGAGTTTCGGGATGAAGCTTATGAAAATTCCCGAATTTACAAGGAAAGAACCAAGAGGTGGCATGATAAGATGATCAAGAAAAGAGAGTTTTTACCGGGAGAACCGGTGCTCTATACAATTCACGCCTTAAATTTTTCCCGGAAAACTCAAGTCTAAGTGGTCGGGGCCATTCGTGATAAAGAAAGTGTTGAATCCACCTGGGATTGTAGAATTGTTGACAAAGAAGGCAAGACTTTCATGGTAAACGGCCAACGGATTAAGCACTATTTCCACCGGGGAATCAAGAGGAGGTGACATCCACCACCTTGCGCGGCCCGTAATTTAACAAAACAGCGTCCAAGCTAAAGACGTTAAATATAGCGCATGTTGGGAGGCAACCCAACGGTTTTTCGTGTGACTTTCATTTTTTTGTGTGTTTAGTTTCAATTTTGTGTGATTGGAGTGATTTGACATGCGTATTTTTATTAACGAGTGTGATTTGTGTGTTTTTGTTTCATTTTTGTGTGTTTTTATTTAAAAAAATACCTAAATTGTTAGACAGTGCGCACGGGTAGCCGTGCGTTGGCACACCACCCCGTGCGCCCGCAGAGAGTTGAGGAATTTGCCGGGGTGGCGCACGGGTAGCCCGTCTTCGACGCACCACCCGTGCGCCATGCGAGAAGAGGGATAAATTTGATTTTTTAAAATTGTTCTTCATATTCAAACTCTCCACCCGCGCCCTCCCTAATCCTCCCTTGTTTTCGAAATTTCTCCAAGTTTTCACTCAAATTCGTCCACATAATCCCTCCCCATCACAATTGAACTTCACCTTACATCAATTTCGAATTTGCTTGAAGAATTGTGAGCAAAAGCACCTAGGGTTCAAGTCATCTACTTCGAGTTTAACGTGAGAATTCTGTAAGAACATTGTTTCTCCTTGCGAATTCGTTGTCCATTATGTATTAGGGATCATGATAGGTGTTTGTTTCGATATTTTTGCTATGAATTGTGTGAATTATTCTTTGAGGCAAATTATCAAACACCTTGTGGGCTTGTGTAATTGAGGAGATTTAGGATGAATTGTTGATGAATACGGCATGGCCAATGATTGTTTAAACTAATACTTGTCTAGAATGGCCATAATTTTTGCTTGCTTTGGGTAGTTGATCGATCAAAGTATAGGAGGCAAGTGAATTTGCATCACCTAATATGTTTGCTTTCATCCCCTACTTTGTTGTTGCCATTGATGATATTGGGATGCTAATGGAATGTATTTCGGTACAAATCCTTCATGGTCGGCGAAGAAACCCCCAGGGTGGAAGGAGACGTGCACGCGGGGCGGCACAACGCGTGGCACCGCCGGAGGTCGACCAAAACAGTCGGCATATGGGGTTGACTTGACAAATGCCGATGATCTTGAGCGATGGAATCGCTTGATCGGTCGCCAAATTGCTCCATCCCGCTATGCCGACGATGATTGTACCCAAACTTTGGGGATACATGAGGGGCGTTTGGCGTCTTTTCGCGAAGGTTGGATGGACAAACTTCATGAGCCGAAGGTGGCCGACATTTAAAAAATATACATTGGAGTTTTAGAGTACCGTGGAAGTACTCAAACAAGGCGGGACTTTTGAACCGTATATGATAAAATTTCAGGTTGGGGAACGTTCGTAGAAAATTGTCTATGACCTAATTGAACACCATTTTCGAGGTCCCAACAAACGCTCGTACCGCCGATGCCCCATTATGATCAATACGACTTACGGAGAATGCTTGTGGAAACACAACAAACGGGGCCGATGTTGTATGCACGCGACCGCAAAAAGCCTCTTGGATCCGGAATCCGGTTTTCCGGTATATATAATGCGTGGATTTGTATCCTCCGTGTTCGCCCGATAAAATATTGGAGGGATGACGACTAAGGAACTTTATCTCCTCGGTGTATGGTCACAAATACCCCTTACAACACAAATCAATTTCGCCGAGCAAATCGAATTGCAGTTAGCTAGGCGGGAAGGGGGGTACGATTTCTATAGGGGCCTCATTACCCCTATTGCCCGGCATTTCAATGTCGATTTCCGAGGCTTGGAGCCTATCCCGCAAAGACTCGGGTTAATTTGGCATCGTTGCACCACATGAAGTTCATTGCACACGAAGACAACACATTGGTACTTCTACAAAAGAAAGGTCTTTGCATTTCCATTGCCTAACCCACCATACACCACAGTTGATACATTGATGGACACCACCAACTTCCTAATGAACTCGACGCACATAACCGAATTACCGAGGCTATAGAGGCAAGAAAGAAGTGCGAGTTGAAGGTTTCTTGGATGAGGAGGATATGGTGGCGGAGGAGGATGAGATACATGGACGCGAAATGGGGATGGAACCTCATCACCCCCAAATTGGGTATGATATACCCGAGTCCTCACACGGAGGCGATTACCCCGACATTCTCAAACGGGGATCGTCCCGGTCCCTCTCATATCTTGGCGGACCCCAGACACGGCACCGATTTTCAAGACATGTTATTTGCGTTTGGGGAGGATTTGCGTCGGCAAGGAGAAGAGTTGAGGCGGCAAGGAGAGGAGTTGAGGCAACATAGGGCTGATTTCCTCGCGTTCGTGGCGAGCGATCCGAGCGGCGTTACGAGGAGACGTGGCAAGTGCTCCAACACTACAAATGTGGCATATTCTCAAGGCCACTTCCCACCGCCGCCCAGCATGATTCGAGTATATCCCCACTTTTCGTTATTGAAATTCTATTTTTCCCCTTAGACACTATAATTTCATTCAAGTTTGGGGGAGAGATAGTATTTTAATACATGAAAAGTGTGGATACGAAAAAAAAAAAATTATTCATGCGTTTTGTGTTTTCATATAGTTGCATTAGATCATTCTAGGTTGCATTTGCATTAGAGCACGTTTATAGCTTTAGCACGTCTATTGCTTTCGTAGTGGTTAGAGAGTGTGTTGACCGAGCATGTTGCAACTTGTTGTTGTGTGTTGATTGAAAATTCATATTGTTAGGATTGGATGTTGGTTACGAATTGATTGAGCCTTGAATAGATGACATTGAGCATGTTGATATGGAAAACTTGGTTTGATGCTTTGAATTACATAATTGCCACTGTGAGCTTTTGAGCCTTTACTGCTTGTATGTTGCGCAGTCTTGTTGTGATTTGAGTGTATCATTCATGTCGTTAAAATTCTAGAACTTGCTTGGGTATCTCTGTCAAGGCCACATGTTGTATGCGAATTGTGAAGGTGATTAAAGGCCATTTTTGTTAGCCCTTCAAGCCTTTTGCTTACCTAATGATGATATTGAAATTCCTAGTTAGCCAAGTTGAGCCTAGAGCCTATTTCTTTGATAGCCACAAAATTTAACCCGTGATCTTAATATATCCATTACCTAATACTCGAATGTATAGCGTTGAGTAAATGAATGAATGAGGATGAATGGGTGGGAATTGGGAAGTAGGGTAAATGGGCACACTTGGTTAAATGGGACATAAAGAGGAAGGAAAGGAGTTGAGTAAAAATGCTGAAAATGCACAAATGAAAAAAATTGATTGAAAAGTTGATAAACTTGGGTGGCGAAGGATTGTGAATGGAGGCGATTCTCAAAAGAAAGAAAGGAAATGGAGATAAATGAAGTTGATAAAAATGAGGGATGATTGGAGTAGCATATGGGATTGTAATGAAAATGATTGATATGCTCATCGGTCTATATACTCGAGTTTGAGTCACTTTATCCAAAATTTTCTACCCAAACCAAAGAGCCTTCATTACAACCAAATGAGAAAGTCCTTTTGATTCACAAATTGCATACACTTTAGTGGCGGAGATATGAGACAATTGCAAGCCTATGGAAATTTTGCGACATCGAATTGATTTGAGCGTAAACACGTCCTATATCCTCGTGAGATGAGAGTATACACTTAACTTTGAGAGTTGGAATTGAGCATTTCACTTTGTTTACTTGAGGCGTATTCTTTGATCGAGATATTTGAGGCTTGATTGGTTTGTTGCTTGACGCGTTCATGATGAACAATATGAATTTCTTTTTGGATCCGTTGTGTGCGCTTTTATTCTTATCTCCCATGTTGTGCTTGATCGTATTTTTAAAAAAATTTGTTGATCGGACGATCAACGGTGTAAGTTTGGGGATTTTGATAGGCGTGAGTTTTGCATGTATTTTGAGGCGTATTTCGAGCTATAATGATGGGTAAACATGCATATACTCGCGTTAAATGTTACATATTCACTCCTTGTGGAAAAGATATTACACTTTGCTTATTTTGTAGGAATTTCATGATATTTGAAGCTAATTGAATACGAATACAAGGAAAGCAAAGTGGAAACACGGAGATTTGAGTGGATATACGAAAAGTGAAACCTAAAAGAGCGAAAATTGAGCGTCTACGGAAGAGACAAGGGGCACACGGGTTAGGCGTGCCTCGACCACCACCCGTGCACCCCTTTATAAATGTAATCGAGGCTGCGACATGATGCACGGGTAGCCCATACGTCGACGCATGGCCTGCATCCTACGAGGGGTTGGAGTATTTCACGGAGTGGCGCACGGGTAGGCCGTGCTCGACACACCACCACCCGTGCGCCCTACGAGAGAGTTGGATAATTTCATGAGCGGCGCACGGGTAACCCGTGCTCAACGCACCACCCGTGCGTCTGCGCTGAATCCCATAATCTGCAAAGACATTAAGCCCTAAACTTGATGGTGGGTATAAAAAGGCTTTTGGGCGCACACAAGGAGATTCTGCATTTTTGGGATCTACAACACAAGACAAGGGTCAACTCTTGGAAGGAGACATCAATGAGACAATCGGGTTGCATCGGAGCTTGAAGAACGGAGATACATCGAGAGATTGTCGACGTTCCTAAGTTTTTCTTGTTTCTGTTTTAGTTTCAATCTTTCATTTTCATTTGTAATGACTTTGAACACTTTTGTTTATAAGTTGTTTAATCATGTGTAACTAAACTCAAGAGATTTCCGGGTTTTGGAAGTAGATTAATGAACTCTTGTTGAATGTTTTAATCTTAGTTGAAGTTATTATCTTGAAGCCTATTTGAGTATTTTGAGCTTATTCTTGTTTTGTCACTCGATCAATGATTTAACTTGTTTGATATATTGATTCATAATTCGAGAGATGAGTTTCAATATTAGATCTTGAATACTCGACATAAATATTTGCATGAATCGAGAGGTTTGTAAATATTTGTGAGGACAATTGATCTTTTGTGCTTTTGGGAGTTGAATGCTTCATGTTGAGTAGAGATGCTAGCATAAGTATTTCGATCTCACGTTTTATATGCATCTCGAGAGGGAGGATAAAATAGCTTTGTGATCGTCTTATAGGAATATTGATAATAACGTGGCTTGATTAAACCGGACAACAAGAGGATTATTAATCGAAACCTTAACTCGGAAATCTATTATATTATCTTGATACTCCTTTCATTTGAGTTATCGTAATCTTGTGCTTTAGTGATTTAAATTGTCTTAATCTCAACACAACAATCATAAAATTTCGATCGTCTAAATAAAAATAAGACTATCTTGGATCAATACGTAGCATATTAATTTATTAGTCTCAGTGGATACGACCTTGCTACCCTATTCTATAAACTACACCGTACACTTGCGGTGAAGCTAAAAATAAGGCGAACACCAAAACGGCTGGGAGAGATCATCCCAAAGCTCCTTTGATGTGTCCGCATAGATGAAACCATCAACAATATCACGCGATATGGAATTCAAGAACCACCGGTTACCATTCAATCGACCTTCTTCCATTGCTCGAATTTAGGTGAATCTACATCCGGTACTTCAACCTTTCCATTAATAAATCCGAGCTTCGTCTTAGTTCCCAAGGTAATAAGCATAGATCGACGCGTCGGTACAAATAATTGTTTCCATTCAAAGTATTCGTAACCAGGACTAACCCAGGGTGATCCGATCCATGGAGCAACAACGGCTCATCCTTTGTCACTCTTGTTTGATGCGCGAACGCATGGTTAAGTTGTCCGCGAAGAAATTTCCATCGCTCAGATCGATGCGGTGATCCTCACCGAATAACCATATTCCACGGTGTAGAGTGTGGATCGAAATCGCTCGGATACCATGTAAAAGTTGTGAAATTATTCATAAAACTAAAAAGACATTTTAGGCGATAGCTTGAGCTCGAACTTGAGAGTATATTTTACGTATTTCATATGTCTTTGAATGTAATAGTGAAAGTCCTTTTATACACCAGGAAAATAAAGGAAAGCAGGAAAGTAAAATGTGAACCCAATCTCTAAAACTAAAACACGACTTTAGGTAACTCGAGTTAGTTAAGAAGTTAACTATCCTAACAGGATGGTTGTTGTTCCCTGACGGATCGGCCGAGTCGAGTCGTCGAAAACCAAGATACATGTTATGTTATGCTTAGCCGCCATAAGCCTGATGAGTTGATTATAGTCGTGGCTTGTGCATAAATTAGACACAACCAAGTTAGTAAGAAAATTGATTTAAGTATCACACTCATTGTATTCATCAAGAATTTTGGTAGTGATCCAAGCTATCGAAACTCATGTTGGAATTGGTCTTTGAGAAATTGGGTGTTGACCCGATTTTGACCAATTAATTAAGTGGTTTCCATTTGTGAAAAATGGAATTAAATTATTTGTAAAAATTCTACTAAGAGAGTAGATGAGAATAGCATTTGGAATTTCTCAAAACCGATTCCTGTGAATGAGAAATTAATGCTAGAAGTTAGCCACTTAATACAAATAAATGGTATGGAAAATGGAAAATGTGGGGGAGGAGAGATGCTCCATCCCACATAGGAAAAGGATGAAAAGTTTGCACACTTTATTTATCCCAAGTTGGACAAATGGGTTTGGGCCCTTGGGGGCACCCAAGTTTTTAAAGGGGAGAGGACCTACATGCTTGTGGGTTTGGTACAAAGCACACGCTGCTGGCCGCTGTGGCCGCCCGCCCGCCGCTCGGCTCGGCCGGCCGGCCCGGTCCGGTCGTAGGTCGTGGGTCGTGGGTCTTTGGGCTTTGGGCTTCAAGGCCCTTATTCTTTTTGGACCAAAAACCTTTAAAAATAAATGTTTAATTAATTTTAGCCGGCCTCGACGGGCGGGAGCACGGCCCGTGCGGTCGGGTCATGCTCTCTACAGAGTTGGAGCACCCAAGACGGGAAGCGCGCACGGCCGTGCGTGCGTGCGTCTTGCCCGAGCAGAGAGTTGGAGCACCGCGCGGTCGGCGCACGGCCCGTGCACTGGTCGTGCTCTCCCTGCGCAGTGCGTGCTTCATGCAAATGTGCCTTTTCGAGCCTACGAGACGCGATTTTCCGTGACGGGCACTTCATTGCCTATAATATTGAAGCCCCGCAGATGATTTAAGATAGGAAATTAATCGAAAAACATAAAATCGAGCATTTGCATTTTGCATCTTGCCCATTTTTCCTCCTTGAAAGCTTGAAAGTAATCAAACACTTGTCTTGTTATTGTTGTTCGGTTTCTTTGTCTTTGTTAACCGAATCATTAAAGTCGTTGTATCTTAGAGGCGGCGCCGGAACAGTAAGCACTAGTATACGGGCGTTTTTCGTCTTGCGGAGACAGAATCGGATTCTACGGCCTCGACTTAAACTATACACTATCCGGCCATTTTCTCAAAACATAAACCTCTCACCATAATTTACCCAACAATCGCAAGACGAAAAACTATTTTATTCCTACGTTTCTGTTGAAGACGATGGCATCCAGTTCGATCTCGTTCACACCCATGGCTGCTGCTCCCGCTCACGGCGAAAAGCCGCCCAAGTTTTCTGGTGCCGACTTCAAACGTTGGCAACAGAAGATGCTGTTCTACCTCACTACTTTGGGGTTGGCTCGTTTCCTAAAGGACGACCCCTCTTCCCGTTGAAGAAGACGAAGTTGACAACAACCGAGAATCGTTGTGGATGCTTGGCATAACAAATGATTTTCTATGTCACAACTACGTCTTGAACGGGCTAGACGACACTCTCTACAATGTCTATAGCACGTTCAAGACGTCCAAGGAATTGTGGCAATCCTTGGAGAAGAAATACAAGACGGAAGATGCCGGCACAAAGAAATTTGTTGTCGGCAAATTCCTGGAGTACAAGATGGTTGACACCAAGACGGTGATCAGCCAAGTTCAGGAGATTCAAATCATCCTTCACGACTTAGTGTCTGAAGGGATGCTTTTGAATGAATCCTTTCAAGTGGCTGCAATTATCGAAAAATTGCCGCCATTGTGGAAGGACTTCAAAAACTACCTCAAGCACAAGCGCAAAGAGATGGGGCTTGAGGATCTGATTGTTCGGCTTCGCATCGAAGAAGACAACCGGAAATCGATGTTAAAACCAGTAAATCTGGAATGGAGGCTAAGGCCAATCTTGGCTTTGGTCGAGCACTAGCAAGAAACGTAAGCACTCCGGGAAGGAGAAAGGCAAGGCTAAAAAGTTTAAGGGGAATTGCTACAATTGTGGCAAACCGAACCACATGGCGAAGGATTGCCGACACCCAAAGAAGGGCAATCAAGGTGGCAACCAACAAGCGATGTGACGGAGGACAAGTCGGTTCCAATAGACTTGTCGGAGCTCGATCTATCCGCCGTTGTGTTTGAAGCCAATATGGTGGATAACCCAAGGGAGTGGTGGATAGATACCGGGGCTACTCATCACATTTGTGCCGATAAGGAGATGTTCTCCTCCTACACTGATCAATGGAAGAAAGTTGTTCATGGGGAACTCCTCGACTTCCAACATCGTTGGGCTTGGAAAGGTGGTGCTCAAGATGACTTCCGGAAGGAGCTTACACTTGTAGATGTCTTTGCATGTCCCCAGCGTCCGCAAGAACTTGGTTTCCGGTCCGTTGCTTAGCAAGGCCGGTTTAGGCTAGTGTTTGAATCCGACAAGTTTGTAATGACCAAGAATGGTCAGTTTTTATGTAAAGGTTACCTTGATAAGGGCCTGTTCAAAATGTCCGTAATGTATGTTTTCCGCCAAGAGGCAAAGAATAAAAACGTTACTTACGTTTACTTGTTGGATTGTTCTAATTTATGGCATGATAGATTAGGACACGTAAACTTCAACACAATTAAAAGGTTAGTGAATGCGGAATTAATACCTCGTTTAAAACCGATTCACAAGACAAATGCGAAATTTGTGTTGAAGCAAAAGCGCGAAGCACCATTTCATTCGGTAATGAGAAGTACCACACCACTCGAGTTAATTCATACGGATGTGTGTGATTTAAAACTTGTGCATACTCGAGGTGGGAAAAAGTACTTCATAACGTTATAGACGATTGCACAAGATATTGTTATGTATATCTTTTGAAAAGTAAAGATGAAGCTTTAGTAGCTTTTAAAACTTATAAGAATGAAGTTGAAAATCGGCTTAATTTGAAAATTAAGATGATTCGAAAGTGATGGAGGCGGAGAGTATGTTGCTCCGTTTGAAGAATTTTGCTCGGAAGCGGGTATAATTCATCAAACGACCGCACCTTACTCACCTCAATCAAATGGTGTTGCAGAACGCAAAAATCGTACTCTTAAGGAGATGATGAATGCGATGTTGTTAAGTTCTGGCTTACCCCAAAACTTGTGGGGGGAAGCCATACTTTCTGCGAACTACATTCTTAATAAGATCCCACACAAAGGTAAAAATGAAACTCCATATGAGTTATGGAAGGGACGTAAACCGTCATACAAATACCTTAAAGTGTGGGGGTGTTTGGCTAAAGTCGAAGTACTAAGCCAAAACAAGTAAGAATCGGTCCAGAAGACGATCGATTGTGCTTTCATTGGATATGCTAACAATAGTAGTGCATATCGCTTTTTAGTGCACAAGTCGGCTATTCCTGATATAAATGAAGGAATGATCATTGAATCAAGGAATGTTGTATTCTTCGAGAGTATCTTTCCGAACAAAGAACGGAAAGAAGAAAGTTCGAGTAAACGGACTTATGAAACTGCAAGGTTACCTCAAAGTGATGATGAAGAGGAACCAAAAACGCATAAAAAGGACAAAAGTAGCTAAGTCTTTTGGTCCCGAGTTTCTAACTTATATGTTAGAAAACGAACCCCGAACTATTCAAGAAGCATTGTCTAGTCCAGAAGCTCCTCTCTGGAAAGAAGCTATCAATAATGAGATAGATTCCATCATGCAAAATCACACTTGGGAGTTGGTTGATCTCCCGCCGGGTTGCAAGCCTTTGGGATGCAAGTGGATCCTTAAAAGGAAGTATAAAGCGAGATGGATCTATTGACAAGTATAAAGCCCGATTGGTAGCTAAAGGGTTTAGACAAAAGGAGGATATGACTTCTTCGATACATATTCTCCTCGTCACGAGGATTACGTCCATTCGTGTTCTCATTGCTATTGCGACTTTGCATAACCTTGAGATACATCAAATGGACGTTAAGACCGCCTTCTTGAATGGGGAACTTGAAGAGGAGATTTATATGGAACAACCCGAGGGTTCATTGCACCCGGTCAAGAGCGAAAGGTGTGTAAACTTGTTAAGTCACTTTATGGACTAAAACAAGCACCTAAGCAATGGCACGAAAAGTTTGACTCGACTATGAAGTCAAACGGTTTCAAGATCAACGAATGTGACAAGTGTGTCTACATTAAAGGTACTACAAATGATTACGTCATCGTATGCCTTTATGTAGATGATATGTTGATTATGGGAAGTAGTCATGATTTAATCATGAAGACTAAGAACATGTTGAAGAAAAACTTTGACATGAAGGATATGGGATTATCTGATGTTATTTTAGGGATTAAAATCTCTAGAACTTCAGATGGAATTGTCTTGTCACAATCCCATTATGTCGAAAGCATACTCAGAAGGTTTAATGCTTTTGATAATCCTCCGGCTAAGACACCTGTAGATTTAAGTCTACACTTGGCCAAGTATATAGGCGAACCCGGTTTCTCAAATTTGGAATATGCAAGGTAATTGGCATCGATGTACTTAACGAATTGTACACGTCCGGACATAGCATATTCGGTGAGTAAACTAAGTAGGTTCACAAGTAACCCAATCAGATCACCGGAAAGTCGTGACAAGGGTATTTAGATATTTAAAGTATACCATAAATTATGGAATACTTTATACAAGATATCCAAAGATATTAGAAGGATACTTATGATGCCAATTGGATATCGACACAAAAAGACTCCAAGTCCACAAGTGGATTTGTTTTCACAATAGGTGGAGGAGCGGTGTCGTGGAAGTCTTCTAAGCGGACGTGCATAGCTCGATACACTATGGAATCCGAGTTCATTGCTTTGGATAAAGGCTGGAGAAAAGCGAGAATGGCTTAGAAACTTCTTAGAGGATATTCCTTGTTGGAATAAGTCGCGTACTTTTTTGTTTGATACACCGTGATAGTCAATCGGCAATCGGAAGGGCACAAAGCGATGTATAATGGTAAGTCTAGACATATACGTCGGAGACACAATACCATTAGGCAGTTGATTTCGAATGGGTTATTTCGGTTGACTACGTGAAGTCAAAGGAAAACCTTTGCGGATCCGCTACGAAAGGCATTAATCGAGATCAATTGTATAAATTGTTAAGGGGAATGGGTTTAAAATCCACAACTTAAAGAATGTTCATAGCGGTAACCCAACCTTGTGAATTGGAGATCCCAAGACCTTGGTTCAATGGGACAACTAAGTTATGAATGTTCAGCTGAACACTTGGAAAATGTGTTAGCTCATTCTCGATACATCCAAGTGTATTTAAACCTGCTGAATGTGGTGAGGTTAAGTTTAAGACTTTTAATGATTCCTATACCGAAAGGTGGAGTATTGCGATATACTTTCAATAGGAGATCACCTATATAAGTGAGAAGTAATGGCCGGCTTGAAAAAACACTTATGAATCTAAGATATGGTCCAGGGCCGAAATGGACACAACGTGAGAACAACAAGTGTTAGAGTTGTTATTGTGTAAGTACTGTTGTCTTGGTTTACACAAACGGCTGAGTAGTTCAAGACATCGCGTCACTAAGCAGCTAGTAAATCCGATAGTATTTTACTAAGGAAGGTTCAAAGCCACAAGCTACCTATCCTGATGCAATAACGATTCGCCGAGACTTTCAAGCGAATCTGCATACACGCATGCATTAATTTCATTCATGTGGGGGATTGTTGGAATTGGTCTTTGAGAAATTGGGTGTTGACCCGATTTTGACCAATTAATTAAGTGGTTTCCATTTGTGAAAAATGGAATTAAATTATTTGTAAAAATTCTACTAAGAGAGTAGATGAGAATATCATTTGGAATTTCTCAAAACCGATTAGGGTGAATGAGAAATTAATGCTAGAAAGTTAGCCACTTAATACAAATAAATGGTATGGAAAATGGAAAATGTGGGGGAGGAGAGATGCTCTATCCCACATAGGAAAATGATGAAAAGTTTGCACACTTTATTTATCCCAAGTTGGACAAATGGGTTTGGGCCCTGGGGCACCCAAGTTTTTAAAGGGGAGAGGACCTACATGCTTGTGGGTTTGGTTCAAAGCACACGCTGCCGCCTTGCCGCCACGCCGCCCGCTCGGCTCGGCTCGGCTCGGCCGGCCGGTCCGGTCGTGGGTCGTGGGGCTTTGGGCTTTGGGCTTCAAGGCCCTTATTCTTTTTGGACCAAAAACCTTTAAAAATAAATGTTTAATTATTTTTTTGTAATTAATTAAATAGATTTAATTAATTTTCGTAATTAATTAAATAAGTTCAAACTGAGAAAGCTTCGGCCTCGCGCACGGGCGGAGCACGGCCCGTCGGTCGGGTCGTGCTCTCTACAGAGAGTTGGAGCACCCGCGCACGACGGCGCACAACCCGTGCGTTTGGTCGTGCGCGACCGAGAGTTGGAGCACCACGCGCGGCGGCGCACGGCCCGTGCGCTGGTCGTGCTCCCCTGCGCAGTGCGTCTTCGGTGCAAATGTGCCTTTTCGAGCCTACGCTGACGCGATTTTCCGTGACGGGCACTTCATTGCCTATAATATTGAAGCCCCCCAGATGATTTAAGATAGGAAATTAATCGAAAAACATAAAATCGAGCATTGTATTTTGCATCTTGCCCATTTTTCCTCCTTGAAAGCTTGAAAGTAATCAAACACTTGTCTTGTTATTTGTTGTTTCGGTTTCTTTGTCTTTGGCGCTAACCGAATCAAGCTAAAAATCGTTGTATCTTAGAGGCGCGCGCGAACCGTAAGTATACGGGCGTTTTCGTCTTGCGAGACAGATGAATCGGATTCGGCCTCGACTTAAACTATACACTATCCATCCCATTTTCTCAAAACAAACCTCTCACCATTATTTACCCAACAACTCACTAATATATGTGTTTGAATCCTCGGTATATATAATCGAAAGGTCCAAACGGTATAACCAATTGCACGCGGACTACCTTTAATTAGTCCAACTATTTTTTTTTTCCCTCGGTCAAAATATATAAATTGATCTTTTTTGTTTTTAGTCCAACCCGATTTTGGGTTGTGCCACCGACTGGGGAGCACCCCCCGGCCGCCGCCGATGGAGGCCCCGAGGAGGGCCCAAAGAGCGACGCCCGGACCCCCAAAAATAGTAGGGTCCACTAGGGCTACCATATATGTGTATATATATATATGTACATGTTCTGTATGAGTTTATAGAATATTGTTAATTATGGATGCGACTGAGACATCTACATAAAGTGTGACATTTGCATAAAGAAATTTCTTTTAAGTTAAAATTTTATAAATCCTTATTTACGATAAACATGTCACTAGAAAGATTAAATGAATTATCAACTTAATGTATTGAAAAAGATATGTTGGATCAATTTGGTTCTCAAAATGCTAGCTGGAATAAGCTATTTAAAAATTTAAATGAGATTTTGATACTTTTTTGTTTACATTGTGCATTTTTATTCTTCGTGTTGTTGCAATTTGAAGAGGCCTCATTTTATCTTCGCCTGGGGCTTCCAAAATGTCAGGACCGACACTGGTCCCGCCCCTGGGTTCAAACAAGCTACCAAGGAGGTTATTCAATAGTGTTAGGTTAAAACACTAATGGTTGGCTTGGGATGAATAATTGAATATTACTCAATAACAATAACAAAGCTCCAACAAGATCTATCTTAATGTGCTAGTATATTAGGTAAAAGGGCAAAAAGAAATAAGTCAATTAAAATGGATTATCATATAAATTCCAAGTAGGATCTAGCTTAACTTGATATTACTTGATTAAAACTAAAACCTAACAGACAAGAAAAAAGATTGTGCATTGAAGTTAAATAATGTTTGACCTAGATTAATTGCTAGTGTACATTGGTTGATGATTTAGAGATATATGTCCATGAAACTTTTTTAAGGAATTAACTGCATTCATGATATGTTCCAGTGAGTTGGTCAAGTGACCCCAATAAGGCAAGTTTAGGGCTTGTTTTTATACGACTTGTGTTTAATAATTTTAAACTATGTAAAATTTTAATTTATATTATTTTGATTTAGAATTGTTGCATAAGTAAAATTAAAGATAATTATTCAGAATAATTGGTATATTTTTAATGGTTTTGATTCTTATTTGTTATTTATATAATTTTCTATTAATTTATATGTAATTTATGAATATGTTTTAGATTATATTTTACTATGATTAATGTCTATTAAAATCATTCAAATAATTTATATGAGTACAGATAAGTCCAAACGTGTGTATAATTTTATTAATCTTTGTATTCAAAATACAAATCCGTTGTAGTCTAGTTGGTTAGGATACTCGGCTCTCACCCGAGAGACCCGGGTTCAAGTCCCGGCAACGGAATGTTTTTTTCATTTATAGGGGCAACTTTTTATTTTTATGTTTTAACGGAATTTTTTTATTTTTATGTTTTATCTCCTTGGAGGCGGTGACTTTGGTCATACGGACATAGTAAAAATTTCGGATTCTAAATAATTCGTTAGCGCCTTAAAATATTGGTTATACGACAAAATTAAATGCAGTATAATACGTGATTAATTCGAGAATATATCGATATAAATATTTAATAATTTTAGAGAAAATTATACATTTTTGTGGGAATGTTTTCAATAAATTATTTGTAAAAGTTATATTATTCAATAAATGTGTATTTAAAATTAGAAAATAAATTAAAATAGTATAATTTTGTTAAAATGGGAAAAAATCGGGAATAAATCGCTTTATTAATGAAAAAGTTCGGGAGATTTTGTCACATTATTGTCTTTAAAAGACATATACGGGATTTTAACGTCGTGTGAAAATATCGTGTTTTATTCGAGTATTTTTCAAATATTCGGAGAATTTTGTTACTATGCATACGGACCAATAATATCAGACGAATAACAACCGGCTCTCATTTGGCGGGAAAACCTTTAATTTTTGTCAAAGAAAATTAAGAAATCAAAGATTAAAAGAACACCTCCAGTCATCACTAGGGTTTCAATTTGGGGAGAACAGAAATTTCACAAACTCACTGCTTAGAGAGCTTTTGAAGTCAGAAATATGGAGAAGCGAAGAAGAATTGGAGGAGAGGGCGGCAATCGAGGAATGGAAGAGAACACGATGGCGATTCTCGACACCTCCGGTTTCAGTAGTTCCAAAGTCTCTCACCACCTCGATGACGATCGTGCGTGTATATGCTTAACGTCGTGTATATGCACTTAACTTTCCAGTTTTCTTGTTTGATATTGATTGCTTTTTGTATGTCAGGACTTGCTTTTCTGGAAGCTGTTCGAACTGCTTCTCTTCTTCCTGATAATGGAAGCGCACCTACACGGTACTATTCCTACTACTTTGTGCTCTGCGCATACTAATAGGAGTTTGGGTGCATGTTTTTAGAATCAGTTTTTTGGACGTTATCAAATAACCAAACTATCAGCACACTAAATAAAACAACATTGCTGGTGATTTTGAATCATGCCATTTGATTTTAATGTTGTTATATGCGTTTACAAGTTCAGTTGGCCTTTATAGTTTATTATTTGGGCTCTTAAGGACTCTTATTTGCAATTTGGTGGAGCAGAAAAATGTTTGAGGCCGTTTTCCATATTTTGAAGGATGTAGATTCTCTTGATTTGATAATTGAAAGTTACCAGCTTCTCGTTGAATTAGATAAGGTACTTGATCTTTCACTTTTCATATGCGTAATCCATTTGGTTTCGCATTTAGGGACCAATCTATGTTAGGTTTTCAGTTAATATTTCCTTTGATATATAGCGGTTTCCTCGAGTGTACCTATCCAAAGAAGAACAAGCAGATTCATCTTCTCCTTCAAAAGTTATCTCCCAAGTTATTATGGTTGAAGAGGTGATTAAGTTTTCTCCTATTTGATGACTCTATTGTTTTTGGTGTATTTTGGAACTTCAGGTTACCATTTTACTATTGGTTAACTTGTGCTGCTCATGCCAGGCTTGGTCACCTTTTAATTTTGGGCTGGACAGTTACAATGAGAAGGGAGCAGCAACAAATCATTCCAGAAGTTCAGTTGATTCATCGGTCAGTTAATTGGGCAACGTTTCGGCTGCCCGTTTCTTTTCCCAACATATGATTACGAGAGATGAAAACCATTTTTTGATGAGTAGCTTCATTTTTATCTGCAGACAATGGCATTGTACCTTAGGCTTAATTCTGCTGTTTCTGCAATTAGTAAAAACTTTATGTGTCAATTTCAGGGTTTCCATGCTCTTATACAAGAAATATCTGAAGTGGCTAAGGAGATGAAGTCTGAAGCAAAAGAAACTACAGTGAGTTACTTTCGCGCAACACTCTATTTTAGATTGTTATGAGCATACTATGGATATGATTTGCATTCTTTTTAGCTTGTTGCTGAGCTTTTTCGACATTGTTCGCTAGACCATCTTCACAGTCAACAATGTTCTGTTATTCTTATGAAATGCTGAATCTATGTTTCGTGGTGCATTCTTTTAAGGTTGCTGTTGATGCTCGGCATTTCTTTCCAGGTCATCTTCAGAGTCCACAATTTTCTGTTATTCTTATGAAATGCTGAGGCTCTATGTCTCGTGTTACTTTAATGCTGTTGCTGTTGTCTCTTGCAATTATTTTGTTATATCAATGGGCCACTTATGTACCTCTTGTATGCATTTTGATGAACTGCTAATATCTATGAGTGCTGCCAGCATAATTGAAATTCAGAATTGTCATGAACCAATCTCAATCTCATGCCACACTTAGTAAGAAGTCAAGAATGATGTTTTTTTTGTGTGCTATATACATGTTCTTCAGTTCATGTTACTGCATATGACCAAGTTCAGGTTGGATATAACCTGATGGTCTATGTATTTGATGAGAAATCTATTTATGAACCTGTGCACACTTTCTCTTCTTTTCCCCCTTTTTCATTTATGATTGTTAATTCTACAAAACCTTCCTTTTCATTTAACTAAAGTTACCTTTTCTTTTTCGAGTCCCTGGTCGTAGTATGAATAAGAGAAAATGTTTTAATGAATACCAACATGTTTTTCATCACCAATTACACTAAACACTTTAATCCTGAAATGCTCTTATTGCAGTTCTTGAAGAACATGTTGCTGCTTCAATATCTCATCACTGTACTTGAAGGAGATTTCTTGCCTCGTAATTGTGCTTATCATGGTAAGTGTCACTGTTTTCTTGTGATGTTTTATTAGAACCATCGTTTAAAGCACATGTTGTTGCAGAAAATATGAACTGGACCCTTCTGAGGGAGTCACTGCTAAACATGCTTTTGGTATGAGTTCCTGAATTTATTCTAAATTTATTTTTCAAATAATTTCACTATTTCATGTCTTGATGGTATTGATACTCTTTTAACAGTTTATTATATCTGTTTGACCTTTGTTTAGGAGTATTTTTGCAGGGGTCAAGAAAAATTATGTACAAAGGGCTAATGAAGGACTGTTTGTCTATCATGTGCAACATGTCTCAATCAACAGCATTTTCTGAAGAAACTAGCTACCATGAAAATTCTTCAGGGGAGCTACTGCATGAAATGAATAGTGCTATAGCATTAGCTTTACCTGATGTAAAAAAGTCTATGTGCACCGTCCTGAAGAAACTTTTCTTGATGGTGAATTCATAACCCATTTGTTTCTGACGATAAACATAGAAATGCTCTTTTCTTGACCCACAACTTCATGCATCCTATAGATCATGGAGTTAGATTCATCACGGCGGATAGCTGATCAGCAAGGTCTTACTACCCGAGCTGATGGCGTAAGGTACTTATTTGTTTTATTTCTTTTGAAAACACTATTTATAATCTGAAATTTTAAAATCCATTGTCAACTGGTTGTATTGCAGGACCCCAGTGGTGGAGATCATTTTGGATGAACTCATTTACGACAATGATATCCTATGTTCCTTTCTTCAGGTGCTCTCTCTCTCTCTCTCTCTCTCTCTCTCTCTCTCTCTCTCTCTCTCTCTCTCTCTCTCACACACACACACACATGCATGCACAGAGAAAAGCCGACCTGCAGGTGCATCACAGTCAGTCAACTTGAGCTAGAATCTTAAGAGGAGCTTTCTATTGTATAGCTTTAATGCGGTTTAGTGAAATTCAATTTATTTTAAAGAAAATTATAACTGTTGATGAACGTGAACTCTATATTTATTTGCACTAGTATGAAGATTTTAAGAATTGAAAATTGGCTGAAACTATATTTTACCTTTCAAACTCTGTAATGCTAGGTTGTCCGACACAAACATGGGCTTTGCCAAAATGTTTATAGCCTGGTTTCTGAATCTAAATAAGATTTTACTTTCAAATTGTTTACAGATCTTTGATCCAAAATGGAAGCTTGAAATTATTGTACAATATTTCCAAAAGTATATTCCAAAGGTATGTTGCTTCATTTCCCTTTGTATAAGGAGTTTGTTTTGAAGCAGTCCATCACAATGTTCTCTAGTTTTTGCCCTCAGAGATTTCTAACACCATGTTGCCTGTTCTTAACTTCTGATGTTTAGGGTATTCTATATTAATATCTGTTATCGATTATTTGATAGTTTTCACAGACCGAAGTTGAAAATATTGTCCACGTTCAGTCCACCGTGGGTTTGCCGTCCTGTTCATTGCTAGTCTAGAAAATATTTTAATTCAGGAAAGGGCATACCGTTTAAATAGCCATTCTCCTTTGCTCATGTTGACAGGAATCCTTTGAAGCAATTTGACTTTAGCCGTTTAGATAAACATTTTCCCTTATAGTTTTCTTTCCTCTTTTGCTTGGGGATGTTTAAAATTATGGTTTGTCCACAAGTGGCTAAATCCTGAATAGAGGTGTATGCTATCTGCATCATTCAATTCAGCTCTCAATTCAGCTTCTCCTATACGCCTAGAAGTTGATCCAAGAGTTGTATGATATTTAAAGGCCAGCATTGACATTGTGAATTACACTTTGGTGATCCTTTGTGGTATATGTTGCAGTGTTCAGTTCAAACTAGGAGATCAAGTGGTACGATCAATACTGAGAATTTTGATGGAGTTTTGAAGTGTTTGTCCAACAGCAACAGCACTAGAAGTATAATTAAAAAGATTAGCCCAGAGGTCGTTCAATTGCTCTTGGCCTATGCTTTCCAGGTGAATACTCCTCTCTTGGAGAATATTTATTCTAGAGGGCTAAAAGACAACATACGATGATCTCCTTCAGCCAAAAGTCTAGAATGATAGTTTATTAGATTCTTTCAAATAACAAGAGAAAGCTGATCTCCTTCAGCTTGAAATGCATCATACGATGATCTTTTCCAGCCCGCATCCCCCCCCCCAAAAAAAAAAAAACCCAAATTGAGAGAGTTTTGATGGAAATGGGAAGAATAAGACAAAGTCATGTTCTGACAATGATCTCTTTTCAGGCATATTTGACGCTATCGTATCATGTCTCCGAAGGCTTGTCTAATACAGCTGAAGATGTCAAAAGCAACTCTGTCGCGGAAGTTTGCAAAAACGTAGTATCTGCTTTTACTTGTCTGAGACAACAAGATCCGTAAGATTCACTTGTCTTTGTATAGTGCTCACTATTTATATTTTGTTTTTGTAGATTGTCTCCTAGGTCTCACATAGTTTCTTTTAGATGTTACGTTGTAACGTTCCTGGTGTATAATAATCTGCTAGGTGAAATGTGCAAGTTCTTGTCAATTTCACTTTTCAGAAATATTTGAAGAAAATGAAAAAGCTACGTATTAAAAATGAATTAATAATTGTGGTAATTTGTCCTCGTGGGTTAAGTGAATTCATACAGCATTGAAAAATATCGGTATTGGAATGTTTTCAGTTAGCTCATACTGATCTTTCAATCTCATTTCCATTTTTCTATATCAATGTGCAGGGGCACAGAGATTTTGTGCTTTGGCAAGGAAGCACTGTTTACAGCTGCTGCCATCCTCTCAACAAAATCATAGAGGATTTTATTGTTATTAAGATCTGGTTATTACAGTTCGGATAAATTGTTAACAGAACCTAGTGCAGTCGGCATAAGGGATTTTGTGTAGGTTTATAGTAACATATTTCAAGAATCCACTTGTGCGCGCTTAAGGAGTTATCCTTCGAATCTGTTTTTGTGTGTGTGTGTGTGTGTTTTGGTGTATACAGAGAAATAACTCCATCTAAGTTATTCTTGTCGTAATTTTTTTGCTGTTGAAGAAGTGTAGTGATTTCGTCAACAGTTGATTTGTGCAGCACTTTTTTTCTTGATAGGCTGCTCAAGTTGAAAATGAAGAGCTCTACCATGCAGGTTGATTGCGTCTGAAAGTTTATTTTGTTCTATAAATGCAGCAGTCTTTATGTTTTGAATGTAGATATTGATTTATTTTAGAAAATAAAAAAGAAAGCAATTTAGCATCTGTTGGCATCATGTAGTTTATTAAGTTGCGAGAAAAGCAATTTTAGCAAGCAGAGTTGGATCGCCCATTTGGAAGTGTTAAAAGTAGCAATTGGCTTTTCCGATTTTCATCAGATTGCATACTTGTGTCACATTCCATAAGGCTGTAAACGATCCGATCCGAGCTGAACCAAGCAAGCCTTGTTTGCCAAATGTTTGTTTATTTTTGGTCTTGTTCAAGCTCGGTTTGGAAGTATAAATTCGTGTTCGTTCATTTAATTTTCATAATGTTTGAATTTGTTCACGAATATGTTCGTAAGCATGTTCATATTCGAGCTCGTGAACTGGTTCATATTCAAATTTGTGTTCATAAGGTGTTTGTATCAATAATTTTGACATACAAACATCAATTTTTAAATTAAATAGTTTGAAATTATATAACATTATTTATTATTAATTGATAATAACCGAGATAATAGTCGAGCCCTTAACGAGTTTGTTCAGGAACAATTCTAAACAAACACTATACGAGTTTGTTCATGAACATTTATAAACAAACATTAAACGAGCTTGTTTACGAGCTAATAATGTACGAGTATAGGCTGTTCAAGCTCTGTTAGTTTATTTAACGAGCACTAAAATTTGTTCATTTATGTTCATTTAACTAAATAAACGAATATAAACGAACAATATCCAAGCTTGTTCACGAGTTGTTTGCCAAACACTCTGTTCATTTACATCCCTAACATTTCACAATCTTAAAATGCAGCTCCGGTTAAAACATTAATGATTCGGGTCGACTTGTCCTCGTGCTAATTAGCCTGTGTCTGTCACGGACTTGTTCCCTCAACAACGACCGTGCGGCCTTAGCTCCTTCGATCGCCCCTTGCGATTAGCTAAGTCAGCCTATCCCACGTGTTTGTGTGTGAAGAAGTGTAAGAAGATGGCTAAGTAATAAGTACACAAGAAAACTTGGAAAGGAACACTTATATCCACTCACACTTGCTTACAATGTTTGGTTGGCTACAAATGAGGTCCCTACACCTATTTATACTACTCCAGCTCCTTAATGGACGGTGGGGATTCATTTGATCCAACGGTTGGAAGAAGTTCTCTAAAACTCTCCACATGATTCCTACATATTCTACAAGTATTCTATAAATCTCCACTCTAGTCTACAATCTTCTATATAGTTCCATACTACTCTATAACATTCTAGACTATTCTACAATGTTCTACATTATTCTATCATATTCTAGACTCTTCTATAGTATTCTAGACTCTTCTAGAATATTCCAGACTCTTCTACAATGTTCTAGAACATTACACATTCTTCTAGAACATTCCAGATTCTTCTAGATCATTCTAGAATCATGCTAGGTGATTCTAGACGATGGATTTCATTTAATGGTGAGCCCCTTTGTCCCGGCAGATGGCGGAAAATCAGTCGTAAAGGCCAACTGCGTGACACTGTGCTCTATCCAATAACAAAGAACAGAAATAAACACGAGATAAAAATAATCATAATGTTACATGAAAATGAGGTATAAAAGGATTTTTCGGTCCTCTCATTAAACGTTGACTTTTAATCAAGCGTACTTCAAATTTGTGATATGTTGCATGACAGCATGAGTGAAGGTAATGAAGTTAGTTACGATCCTTCTATTACACCATTTGTATTCCTGAAACAATATAAACAACACATTAGAAGTATCCAAATTTTAAGCAATATGTAAACATATTTTAGGTAGCATTATATGTATGCCTATTCAGATAACAAGAAACTGTTCGCAGCCAAACATGGATTGAGCTGGTCTCACTCACTTAGATGATTGCCCGGAGTCGAGCTGCATTGTTACTGGACCATCATTGACCAAATTGACCTTCAGAATAAGGGAAAACAAAAGCGTAAGGACACAAGTTTAGGGTGTCAGCTTCGGAACCTTTCTGGTAAAATTTTAAGCGTAAGGACTAAGTTATGAAATCATACTTTCATCATTGCTCCAAATACACCATCTGCACAGAAAGATCGGTCAAGGATTAGTATGCACAACGCGGAATGTTGAATGAGTGACAATTTATCATTTATTGATGTGGAAGTGCCGTCAACCCAGATTCAATGAATCCACACCTATAGTAAACAATGTTCAATTTATTCTACAGGTCTGAAATCTCACTTAATAGTTTTATAGAAATTTTATTCTTTCCCTTTCACTCGGGTAGAAGGCCATATTTTTAAACTCCCAAATTGACCAACTAGCAGTTTAGCATGTGCAAGGCTCAACAATGAACATCATTAGCCAAAGGAGAGCCTGTGTGCAGAGGCTTTCACAGAACAATAATGTTTTTTTCGGATGCCATACTTCAGTGAACCAAAACAAACTTCCACAACGGGTCCCCCACAAAGGTTTTGTCTCTAGGTGACACACATATATGAACAACTACTTTCTTGGTATCATTATTCCAACTAGCGTTCTTTGCACATCCGCGGATTGTAGGAAATTTGGCAGAGCTTAAAGAGTAAAACATAAAAACCAAGAAAAACACTATCCTTGGAATTATCGAAAAAGAAGCAAATCTTAACTACTACTCTCAATGTAAAGGCAGAAAGACACACGGACACAAACACACAGAGAGGTATGAAAATGCCAATCACCTTTAACTGCATCCATCCTGTAAGCTTTCTGAAATTTTTCGACCAAGGAAGCATAAAATGGTTTTGCTGCAATGGGAGGCATTGCCACATGAAAATCAGGTTTGTTTCCTTTTAATACCCCGTATAATGTGAACTGGCTTACTGCACCAAATTAAAACCAGCCTATCAGCACCAACACTACACCAATAAAATTTCCAATAAACTAACAAAACAAGGTCTTCTACAAACTCGGATGGAGAAAAAAGTAGAAGGTAGAGACAGAATATCATACCTAATAGAACTTCATAATTTCTTTGCATAACCTGTCAATAAGCATTAAAGCCATGGACATCATCCCTTAAGCAATAGCATGGGTGTCAGATTTTTCAGAAGCTGAGCTTTTCTTTTTTTCTAAATTATGTAAGTAATAAAGTAAAACAGAGGAACAGCTTTTTTACTACCAAATTATGTGTCTACCAAACATGGTTACTAGTTCCATTCTTGTTTCTTATTATTTTAAACAAAATGAATCAAGCCTTTCTCAAAGCATTACAGTTCAAAATAAACACAACAAACAATTAAGGGCATGATCAATATAGCATGTTTTGGAAAAATATTTATTAACTTTCATGATAAACAATAATATTTACTTCCATTGTAAAATTCAAGCTGAAATGTATAAAATATAAACTATACAATACAGTGGATGAGTGGTTGTCATTTCTCATTTCAGAAATTCTGGAAGTAACAAAAGAAAGTGGCAAGAATGAAGAAATTACATTTTGGTCCCAACTTTTCCCAGTTTTCTCATTTGGAAACAATCTCATATTCAACACTTTGCGACATCTGCAACCCAGCAAAATAAACAGTCAAAATCAAAACAATTGCTCTAACATATCCACTGACAGTAAGAAGAAAATTTCATCTCCCCCACTCATACATACATGTATTCAGCGTCGGATTCAACATCGCTCTCATGAAGCCCAACGAGGACAAGCAGGCCCGGCCCAATCGCCGATACGGTACGACCATTCACCTGCAATATCGCTATCTTACACGGGTGAGCAATCGTGAACCAAGGTTGTGCTTGTGTGCGCGAAATGCACATAATTGCATATATCGTTTGCAGACCTCAACGCTGGCAGAGGCCACACGCTGAACCACAGCCCTCATTGCTTTGATTATTTGCTTCCTTCTCGCGAAGCTAATACGATTCGTGCGCTTAGGGCGTACGATAGCAGAGTGGCGTGGGGAAATTTGGCGTTGTTGGTTTGGTGGTGAAATGTGATCCGGTGTTGGAATTGGATAATCCCAAAACCGATTGAAGACATGGTTGGGCTCTCCAATTATTTGGTCCCTCTTCGGCTTCTCTTTGATATGTAGGTGTCAAAACAAGCACACAACTAATGGGCTGGTCCACACCGCTGCCCATTCACACTGCGGCCCGTTCAAGTTAGGCCCACTACTCTAAAGTTGTATGTATTATTGATTGTGTTAACTATAGGTTAATAAAAAATTGAAAGAAAAGTACCTAGCATGCATTTAATTATAACATAATACTCGGTTTAATATGCAAATAATTCAGTCCTTTTTATAGGCTAATTTTTTTTGTAATTTTTATAGGCTAATTCGATCCTACTCATGTGGGTAGTGTCCGACTCCCATGAGATGTTAGACATGTGTCACATCTCACAAAACATGGTGTATTTTTTGTTCAAAACAACAGCATGAGATGTTGATTTTGTGCCCCATTTTAGATATTTATCTGTTGTTGTTTTGAATAAAAAAATACACCATATTAAACAGACCAGTTGCATTGGACGGTTTGAAGCTCTGGCCTCTGGGCGCGAAAAGAGTTGCAAGGCCAAAGGGTGGAAGACCTCAATGTCGTGATGGGAGCAGCCAAGCGCTTGATGGACTATCACTGCTAACAAAGCAGGCGACAACGAGCAATGCCCAGACAAAAGGGGCGGGGCCAAGTCCTTCAAGTCTAATATACGAAAAGGTGGGGGGACATCCCACAGGGGAGCTCGCAAGAGAGTTCCAACAAAGGGAAACCCCATGAGGAGAACAAGCGGGACACATTCCAGAACCAGACTTGTGTCTCATTTCACAAAACATGGTGTGTTTTTTATTCAAAACAACAACAGAAAAATATCTAAAATGGGATACAAGTCAACATCTCATTAGAGTTGGCCACTGCATGTGGGTAGCATCAAATTAACTTTTTTTTATACAATTGGATCATTTAGTAAAGAATATTATTATTAAAATTGGATGGAATTTCAGTTTTGTATGAGGAAAACTAGCAAGATTTGCAATATTTTACTGAGTTTTTGATAGAGATCAAGAAACTAGAATTTCATTTGTAGCAATATTACGAAGCACTAGCAAATAGCAATATTGTATGACCCACTTCTTGAATTAGGAATAATGAACTGTTACAATATATTTTTCAATCCCACAACACTTCACAAGCCACACAGTAGAAAACCCAACCAACACACAAATCATTAGCATTACAAAAGAATCAGACAAATAAATGGCAAAAAAAAAAAAAAGTACAACCAATAAATAAATAAAGAATGTGACTAAATGTTTTAAAATGAAATTGGTTACTAATCATCCCAAGTGTATACTGCAATCTTTTCTTTTCTCTCCATGTCTTTTGCCTCTCTTCACACCAATAGATCCCATTTTATCCATAGCCAAAGCAAACGCTTGAAAAAACTTCTGTTTATCCTTAGCCATTGTCTGAACCAAACCCTTTGTCCTAGGATCCAAAAACAGGGCTTGATCTGTAGCCAACAATCCCATTTTAGCCTCCAAATTACCATAATAAGCATTATCAAACAAGAAAGGAGTTGTGACATCAAATGGTGCCACAATATCAGTGTTCCCTCCATAATGCGGGCATGACATTTTGAGGGCCTTAAGTAGTCTAGGATCGATCGAAGGATCAGGTTGTTTCGTCCCTTTGTAGTCGTATAATCGGCTCACAAAATGCTTGCAATGAGCAAAGCCTATGGTGTGAGCACCTGAGAGGATGACCATGTCTTCAATAGTTAAGCCCTTGGAGTTGAAGAGCTTTAGAAGCTCGTCGACTGTTGCATTTTGCGCGAGGAAGATTGGATTGTACTCGCGACGCCATTGATATTTTTCCGTCCCACCTTCCTTTTTAACTCGGTAATATGGACCTCCAACCTGAGAAAATTAATAATGTCACGAGTCCGATTTGTTTTGAAATATTTTTCGCTTATGAATGAGAAAAATGTAAGACAGAATCAAATCTTAAAGGGTGTTCTGTAATTTTCAAAAATTTCTGGGTTCTTTTGTAATTAGCCCAAACTTCAGGGGTTGTTTTGTAATTATCCAATTGTTTTATTTGCATAGCTGACAGGGGATTTGTTATTTGTGTCATAATTAGCCAAAAGCCTGTTATGACTTTTGTCTTGTGATTAACTTAGTTTGCATAATTTTAATGTCTTGACAAGAAATTGTTTTCATCAAACAAGATTCAGTTCACATTTGCGATGTCGTTTTATGATGTTTGGTCTTCAAAGTCTTGGCAATATTTGCCAAATGACAAAATTTTATCTGTGATGCTTTGTCTGTTCATGTAAAGGCCAAATTTTGAACAGCTGTTTTTTTTTTTTTTTTTTAAATGTAGAAAACCTGCATCAAATTTTGGACTATGCTTATTGTTTATGCAAGATCTGAGGAAAATTAAGCCCTATATTAAACAAGTGCATATAATGTCCTATCTGCATTTTAAATTGACAATCTGAAAATAGACTTGCTAAAATTCATCTTATCAATCAAAATCCCTAATCATTATCAGTATCACGATTCCAGACACTATCTGTGCACCCTGTAAGAATATAACTCTAAGTGATAATTACAAAAAGCCCCTAAGGTTTGGGCTAATTACAAAAAAACCCTTGAGGTTTGTTTTTTGTCTTAAATTAGGGTAACCGTAATATTTCTAATAAAGTATGGGGGTTTTTGAAATACTTTTTGCTTATGAAGGGGTAAAATTTGAGACAGAATTAACACACACGGGGTTTTTTGTAATTTTCAAAAATCTTTGGATTTTTTGTATTCACCCCAAACCTTTGGGTGGTTTTTGTAATTATCCCTAGAACTAATTATGAAACATTTTTTTCTGTCAAAATACCGTAAACTAAACATACTGTTAAAATAATCAGTGAGGGTATTAAAACACTTTTTTGATCAAAATGCAAGTGCAAAATTCAATATCAAGAATTCTGAGCATGTGAAAACCATATTTACTATTATGTGGACAAAAAGGCATAAAAAAGGGATAAATGCAAAAAGCCCCTAAGGTTCAGATAATTACAAAAAAACCAAGAGGTTTTTAAAAAATTACAAAAAATCACTTAAGGTTTGATCAAAATACAAGTGCAAAAGTCATTATCAAGAATTCTTAGCATGAGAAAACCATATTTTCTATTCTGTGGACAAAAAGGCATAAAAAGGGATAATTACAAAAAGCCCTCTAAGGATTAGAGTAATTACAAAAAAACCAAGAGATTTTAAAAATTAAAAAAATATCTCTTAAGGTTCGATAATTTTAAGGAGAACTTTTGAAAAGGGTTCTTTTTGTAATTTTCGAAAAATTTCCGGGGCTTTTTGTAATTAGCCCGAACCTCAGGGGTTTTTGTGTAATTATCTCTTAAAAAAATAAGAAAAAACACGATTTTGGCATATTTATACTAACCAAATGGACAAAATCTCTAGCTGCAATGGCAAGAATGTCTGCACAGGACACAATTCCAGGGCACTTGCTCTCCACCAATGTTTTGGCCTTTTTTATGCTCTCAAAAGCCTCCATTGCCAGCTCCTTGTTATCCTCTGCATCCTTTTCTGCTAATTCTCTACTTCCAGGTTTTGATGAAATAAGTACTGATCCATCACACCCCTTTTAGACAAATAAAAAAATCAAGGACAAGAATGATACTCAACCTTAATTAGTTGTCTGAATTAACTTGAAAAAAGTTTATAAAAACTAGGAATAATTACAAAAGTTGCCCTTTAGAATCAGTCTGGTTACGGAAAAAGTCAGCTATCTCTCAAAATTACATATACGGATATACCCCTTGATGTTGGTTTGTATTTTATAAATTAATGGATAATTACAAAAACACCCCTGAGGTTTGGGCTAATTACAAAAAAACCCAGAGTTCTTTCAAAATTACAAAAAACCCTTGAACTTTGATTCCGTCCTACATATTTCCCGGTGATTTTCAAAAATATTTCAAAAAACCCCTCACATTTACAAAAATGTTACAGTTACCCCCTCTGGGTTTTTTTGTAATTAACCCAAACCTCAGGGGTGTTTTTGTAATTATACTTAAAATTAATGAATAACTACAAAAAACTCCCTAAGGTTTCGGCTAATTACAAAAAATCCAGAGGTTTTTTAAAATTGCAAAAAAAAAATCCTTGATTTTTAACAAGCAAAAAATATTTCAAAGCCCCCGACTTTTAAAAAAATATTACTAAGACAGAATCAAACTTGAGGGTTTTTTGTAATATGAAACATGTCTGGTTTTTTTGTAATTAGCCCGAACCTCAAGGGCTTTTTTGTAATTGTACCTAAAATTAAATACAATAACCTTACGGGGTATTTGCAATACCTGGATATTTGTAATTTTGAAATATAGCGGGAGTTTTTTGTAATTAGACTAAACTTGATGGGTAGTTTTTGTAATTTACCTAAAAACTGTTATAGGAGTATCATGTTACATACAATCTGCAAAAAAACTGTTAAGTTTACATAATCCAAAAAAAAAGTGATTGTTAGGGAACAAGAAATGCTTACTTCGACGAAGCAATCGTGAAAGAAGAGGCGAATTGTGGCGGGACCAGAAATGGGAGCTTCTTTGAACTGCTGAGATGTAACAGAAGCAATAAGCTGATCAAGCTGAGGGCATGATTTTGCATAGAAATCAACTGATAGTTGATACTTAGGCTTATTATTGGTTGCAGCATTGGCTAAGGAGTGAGAGGCCAATGAAACAAGAAAGAAAATGAGAGCAGGAAATGGTGTGGAGGAGAAAGACATGATGACAAAATAAGATATGATTATAGGTTAGGACAATTTAGCTAACAGTGAATGTGGATATGCAAAAATGCCTGTGTTTCACTTGGTGTAGTCTTGTTGTTTTTGAGTGAAAGTGGCTATATTAAATACACAGAATCAACTCCCGTGATGTGTAGAATTTGTAGACAACAAGAAAGTTATTCTTGGCTGGAAAAAAAATCACATTTTAGTGTCTGTAAATGTCAGGTTCTGTCTTTGATTGTGCTTCGTTTAATCAGAATTGAAAAGCATGGGGAGAGATGTTTTGGATTTATGATTCTGCTTCTGGTTTTACTTTTATATACAAATAAAATATTTTTACAACTTCCAATAAATGATTTGCAAACAAAATACATTTAATTTAGGGGTGTTGACGTGCGTTTTGGTCAACAAGCAAAAATATGCAAAAGGTTTAACACGTGGAAATGAAAACGTGCGTAATGTATGTTTATTTCTGGCTAATTATGCCTTTTTTGTATTCTGCCGAGCCGGATTATTGGGGTCGGTCTTTCTTATAATTTGTTACAATTGCCCCTTTTTTCTTTTCTCCTTTTCCGACTCTTTATACCCCTTTGAGTAAGTGGGTTTACAATAGTCATCTTTGCACTAACTATTCATTAATTAATAAAATAGCTAAAGAACGACACATGTCCCCTATAGTTGTGCATGTCGGTAAAACTTGCCACTTTGTCGACTTCTTTCTTCATAATTCTCTCGACATGTGGCGCTTTAATACCAATAAAGTGTTAAGCATGGGCATGTGATTATTTTTACGTTGTCGCGCGTGCGTTTCATATTGAAATTTGGGCTCGGGATCGGGGCTCGGCGGCCGTGTTGCGGTTGGGCTCCGATAGCGGTTGGGTTCGGTAGAGGGCGAGCCTAATTAAGTGACGTGTCGTCATCATTGTTGACATCACCCGTAGGTCGCCTACTCGGATATGTGTCGATCGATGACGTGGATTAATTTCTCACAAACTCGGCTCGGGTATCATCAAAGGCCCCAAGTTTGATTCCGAGAGAAGAATTTCAAGTCGAGTTAAACTTTAATGCTAATGATGAACATTTAATGGGAAACGGATTTCTCAAAGGTTACGTTTCTTTCCTGGTACTGTCGTGTAGCGATTAATGCTTGAAACGGGCGATTAATTGGGTTGCCATAATGATAGACACGTGGCATCTTGTGGTTGGACCAATCTTGCGCAGAACCGGTGTCGACGCTGTCGGCGGGCGTGGGGACGCGACGTTTTTGACATGTTTGACGGCTTTTGAGTTTTTAAAAAGCGCGTCTTTTTTCGAATAATCGTCGCGTCTATCGAAACCCTATCTATAAATACCTTTGTTTCCCCATTATTCACTTTCGCAACCATTAACCATTTGAGCTAAAGTAACTAAAACCGAAGCGTAAATTTCGGTCGGCTTTCCAAGTTCGTGAGACTCGAACTTAGGTATTTTTTCAAATACTCTCCTTTGCCTGTAAATGTCTTCTTTTGAGGATAGTAGGAGTCGTAGTTATAGTGTAGAGGTTGAAATTGAAGATCCTCCTCTCGAACCTTCTCGCTTTTCACCAAAGATGGCCTTCTCCGCCTCATAGTCCGAGCATCATTCGAGATATCTTCTCCGACTCTTATCGAGGTGGAACGCTTTTAAGCGGGACGCCACTATTTTCGATCCGACGCCAAAGATGATGCAGGTTTTGAGAGAAGAACGGTGTATCACTGATCGGTATAAGAGAGTTCCTGAAGAATCACCAAGTGTTGATTTTAGACAAGATCACCGGCCCGAGGAAGAAAAAATATGGACCCATCGGAGCCGGAGCGTGATAACGTAGAGGGTAGATGAACCATCCCAGCGATTCGAGGCGGAGAGGCCAATAGGGCCCATAGGCCACCGTAATGGCGACGGCCAAGACGGAGGAGGCCCTCGTCTCCGTGTCGAGCCTCGGTGGACGCCGAGTGATATAAACGATATCCCGAGCATGTTGATGATTCGGGAGGTGGATGAGTTCCTATGAGGTACCGTATTCCAAGTGGTATCAATTTTTGGGTGCCCTGGCGGCACGGAAGTTCCCAGTACCCACTCCACCAAGTTGCATAAATGTATTTGCCCCCATGACGGTTTGAGATTTACGGTTTGAGATTTCCACCGCGCTTTTACGCGGTGGTTTTTGTAAGTGGGGCATGCATCCTAGCCCAGTGCACCCGATTTCTTGGGGCGGGATCATCGGCCTCCCGGTGATGTTTCACCGGAAAAGATCCTCGCCCCAAATTTAAGGAGATGAACGAGCTCTTTGTATGGCGAGCAACTCCTTCATCTCGGGGCCAGCCGTCCGGGTGGTATTATGTCTGACACCACCGGGGTATCCTGGGCGGTTTAGTGGAAGGTCTCCTTCTTCTCCTCGAAGGAGTGGAAGGATAAATGGTTTTGGGTGAGCGGCGAGTGGCAAGCTCGCGTGGGAGATGGAGAAAGGGAGATCGTTCTTCATCCTCCATCAAATTTTGTTTTTGGTTATAGTAAGTCTTACTTTTTTCCTTCCCCTCGCTTTTCTTTGTTTTATTGTTTCCTTTTGTAATTGTCTTTTCTTTTTTACCTTTATAGGGAACAGGCGTCGAGGCCCCCTGTCGGTCACCTTTATTCGAAAGTCGGAAAACATCCAGGCTCGGGGCATAATGGATAGGCGGATTGAGAGGTTGGCTACCGAGGCCAACTTAGCCGCACTGTTTGAGGCCTGCTCGCCACCGACCCCGAGGCCGAGGGGCTCGGGACGAGGTGGGCGAGCGGGAGGTAGAGGTTAAGAGAGAGCCTCAACCGAACCCTCCCCCTGTGAATGAAGAAATGCGGCCCGTTCTCCCGGGAGTAGCCGGTGAGACAGAGCGAGCTGCGCCGTCTCCCGCGACGGTTAGTCCCGTGGGTAGATCATCTCGTGCCCGTAGAGCAAACGCAACGACTCGAGCCGCCGAGTGCGGCCGCGTTCGAGTAAACATTGTCTTTCTCACACTTCCTTTTGGGATGTCATTTTGTTTTCTTTTAATCTTCTAACTGTGGTTGTTTTGTGCGGGCGTGGCTTAGATTTGCGTGCACGTCTTCGCGCGTGAGGAAACACAAATGCGCGGCGAATCCGGCATTGCCGATCAACTGCGGATGTGGAGCGGCTTGGAGAGAAGATATCCGGGCCGCGAACGCCCCTGGCGATGGGTGCGGGGCGGTGCGGCCTCCTCTTCAAAGGAGAAGAGGAGGAATTGTGATGGAGAGCTGATCGATCAGAAGGGTTGGTCGAATCGGCACCCGAACATCTCCGACCCACGAAGAGGGAGGTCCGTGAACTTTTTCGGATGACCTCGGCAGGGAAGGTCATTTCATCCCTCCAAGTCAAGTGAGGGATGAATATTGCGAGGAATGATTGGACTACGCCCTCGATGGTTTGTGGAATTCGTTATTTGTGCCACGCCGACGTAAGAGCAAACGAGAGTCTTACCGGAGCGAGTCGGGCGATGATGAGTGTTCGGCTCGTGCCTGGACAAAAGGTATCGAGCAATTACCTTTCGTGATCGCCAAGAACAAATTGATATGCCGTAGCCGTCTGGGCGGATGATTGGGCTCTTATGGCATGCGGTACGGGGGACTCGCGAGTGGAGAAAAAATATGCCGACCTGGAAAGGCGGCACGGGGATCTGCAGGAGGCCTATGCTACCCTCCAGGAGTACAAGAATCTTTTAAGATTCAAGCGGATGAGGCTACGGCTCGGGCCAACTCGAGAGAGAGAGATAGCTGCGAGGGCCGAGGCGAGGGCGAGATCGGGCTGCAAGGCCAAGAGCTCGGGGTTAAGGTCGCCGAACCGGAACGTCTTGCCATGCCGGCCGAGGAAATGGAGAGCGTCTGGCAGCCGATGTACGCAGGAGAGGTGAAGAAACCGCCCGTCGGCAACCGAGGAAGTTCGTAGAGAGGCCGTTAAAGCTTACAAAGACTCAGGAGTATGCATTCATGTTAACTCGTGGCCATGCGACCAGAACTTCCGAAATTCTTGATTTGATTAAGGGGGCGTCTTCTTTTGCTCGGCTTGAGGAAGATCCGCCCTCCCGGAGGCTGATCTCGATACCCCGGCCGAACTTTGCCGAGGCTCTGTAATGCGCAGGCTCTCCTCCTCCCGGACGTGGAAGAAGTCGGCTCTAGTGGTGCCGTCGAAAATTCCCCCGCTCGATCTTGATGCTTTCATATGTACCCTAGGTAGATAATTTGGCTTCGTGCCTCGAGATGTAATGGGCTCTCGCCTCCTTATGTAAATATTTTTGAAGTAGAAATGAATTGCTATTTTCCTTACCTTGTGTATGTGTTTCAAGCTTTTTGTAGATGCTCGGTTCTTTCCTTTTTGTAAGATCACTGTCTTCTTTTCCTTTTATATTCCCAAGACGGGGCTCGGTTTTGATCTTGAATAAGGGATTTGCTCGCCTTAATTGATTCTTGTACTCGGTATATAAACTTGTCCTTTATTTTGTATTTGAAATTTTGTTTATGAACCGAGTCTTTATTGCGCTCGGCAGAATCGAGTCCTTATTTTGTGCTTGGTACGTGGCCAAGTCTTTACTTTATACTCGGTGTGTAACCAAGTCTTGATTTCAGTGCTCGGTGCATAACCAAGTCTTGATTTTGTGCTTGGTGCGTGGCCAAGTCTTGATTTTGTGCTCGGTGCGTAACCGAGTCTTGGTATTATGCTTGGTGCGTAACCAAGTCTTTATTTTGTGCTCGGTGCGTAACCAAGTCTTGATTTTGTGCTTGTGCGTGGCCAAGTCTTGATTTTGTGCTCGGTGCGTAAATCGAGTCTTGGTATTATGCTTGGTGCGTAACAAGTCTTTATTTTGTGCTCGGTGCGTAACCAAGTCTTGATTTTGTGCTCGGTGCGTGGCCGAGTCTTGGTATTGTGCTCGGTGCGTAACCGAGTCTTGGTATTATGCTCGGTGCGTAACCAAGTCTTTATATTGGTGCTCGGTGCATAACCAAGTCTTTATTTTGTGCTTAGTGCGTGGCCGAGTCTTGGTATTATGCTCGGTGCGTAACCGAGTCTTTAGCTGTGGTGAGTAAAAACTTCGTTTTCCTTTAGAGAGCTCACGAAATACCGGATGAAAGGATAATTCTTTGGAATCCTATCCGGATCACGGCGAGATCTTTATTGATAATACCGTTTCGGTATGCTACATTCCATGGATGCATAAATTTTTCTCCACTCAAATATTCTAGCCGGTACGCCCACCGATAAGGCGTGGGTGACCCGAAATGGGCCTCCCCAGTGTTGGCTTCAATGGGCCGGTTGAATGCCCGTTATCTTTTTCAATACAAGATCGCCAACCCGAAATCTTCTTTCATTTACTTTCAATTATAGTACCTTTCACTCCTTTGTTTATACACTCGCATTTTCATCTCGAAGATCGCACCTTTTTTTCTTCGAGCGAGTCTAGCTCGGCTCGGAGCGCCTCATTACGATCTTCTTCAAAATTTGCAATTACAAGGTAGGGGCTCCAATCTCGACAGAATCACCGCCTCGGCTCCATAAGCTAAAGAAAAAGGTGTTTCTCCAATGTGGCCGCTCGATGTGTCGCTCAGATGACCATAGTGCGCGGGTAGTTCATCCCGCCAATTGCCTTTAGACTCTTCCAATCTCGCCTTCAAGGTATACTTGAGTATTTTATTAACGGCCTCAACTTTGTCCGTTCGATTTGGGGTGGTATGGAGTTGAGAAATAGTTTTTTATGCGGAAACCTTCACAAAAATTTGAAACCTTCGGTTGTCGAATCGTTTCCCATTATCAGTAACAATCGAATGTGGTATCCGAATCTCTGAGATAATAGATTTCCATACAAAGCTCACAACCTTTTCTTCATCTATTTTTGCGGAGGCTCCGCCGCCCATTTTGTGAAATAATCCACCGCCACGATGGCATACTTGACGCCCCTTTGCCAAAATGGGTAGTGGTCCGATGAGGTCCATTCCCCATTTGGCAAACGCGACCATGGGCTAAATATGGAAGTAAGTCGCTTGGGATGATATCGACTGTGGTGCAAATCGTTGCACCTTTCACATCTTTTGACGAGGTTGGTTGCGTCCTTTCTTAGGGATGGCCAGTAGTATCCTTGCCGTATTAATTTATAGGCCAACGTTTGGCCCCAGCGTGGTTGCCGCATATTCCCTCATGAACCTCTCGAAGTGCATAATCATGACCGCCTCGGAAAGGCAACGTAGGAGTGGGATGGAGTATCCTCGTTTGTATAGGATGCCGTCTACTAGTGTAAACCGAGCCGCTTGAGTTCGTAGTGTTCGGCCTCGACTTTGTTTTTCGTGTTGAACTCCTTTCTCTAAATATTGGATGATTGGGGTCATCCAAGTCCGCTCGGCGGTTTCGGTTGTATATATTTTCTTTGCACCAAGTGACGCCAGGCGACAGGTTGTGTGACAAAGACATCCGTGATGGCATCCGCCCCTCGGATCGAGCCGAGCCGAGCTAAGGCATCTGCTTGCATGTTCTCGGCTCGGGGCACATGTAAGACTTTTGTTTTAAAGTGTGATAATCTCTTCTTAACCAAATCCAAATATTGTGCAATTTTTTGCTCTTTCGCTTTGTCTTCGTCGTTGATTTGATGAACGACCAAATCCGAGAGTCACTTTGTGCACCAATAGTTGTTTTAGGCCCATAGAGGCCATCATATCTAAGCTTTCTTAGAGCACCTCATATTCGGCCGTTGTTCGTTGCGGGATCAAATCGTATGGCCGAGCGAAAGCATTTTCATTTGGATCGATTATCACGATTCCGCCCCCGCTTCGGCTGCGGTGGAAGAGCCGTCAACGAATAATTTCCATTCTTGGTCTTCCATGACTTCCAATCGTATGGAAGACGTGAATTCGGCCACAAAATCGGCTAAAGCACATCCTTTTATTGCGATGACGTGGTTCGTATATAATGTCAAATTGGTGAGTTCGACGGCCCACTTAATCATCCGACCGGCCAGTATCGGTCGGTGTAACACCGTTTCAACGGATAGTTCGTCAATACTATAATTTTGTGTTCTAGGAAATATGGACGGAGTTTCGCGCGCCGATGATTAATGAATAAGCCAACTTTTCCATTGGTGGGTACCGAGCTCGGCGTCATGTAACGCTGACTGGTGTAATAAATCGGATGTTGAATAGAGCCATCTAGCCCGATTAACACCGAAACGATGGCGCGTTTCGGATACCGCCAAGTACAAATACAAGCCCTCCCTCGGGTCGGTTTTTGTAATATAGGGATTGAAGATATGTCTTTGTTTGAGGGATTCAAAGGCAATCATGTGCTTGCTCGGTCCACTCGAAATTTTTGCTTTTCTTTATAATTTCAAAGAAAGGTTTGCACTTGTCGTGGGACCGAAAACAAATCGGTTAAGGGCGGCCAATCGGCTGTTAGGCTTTGTACCTTTTTACGAGTTTGGGGATTCTAGGTCGGTGATGGCTTTTATTTTGTCCTGGTTGGCTTGATTCCCCTTTGGTGACCATATACCCCAAAAATTTACCCGAGCCGACCCCAAATGTGCACTTTCTCGGGTTTAACATCATCTTGTACTCTCTCAAAACAAAGAAACATTTTATTAAGATCGTTTAGATGATCGGACATGTACATGATTTTACCAAATGTCATCTACATAGACTTCCATAGTGTGACCTATCATTTTCTCAAACATCTTATTTACTAACCTTTGATAGGTCGCACCAAAGATTCTTCAATCCAAAGGGCATCATCTTGAATAATGAATTCCTCGAGCGAGAAAAAATGAGGTATTTTCTTCATCTTCTGGGTGCATCCGTATTTGGTTGTAACCCGAGTATGCATCCATGAAGCTCATCGGCTCGTGTCTGCCGTGGCATCCACCATGTAATCGATATTTGGCAATGGATAAGCATCGCCTTAGGGCATGCTTTGTTGAGGTCGGTAAAATCCACGCATAGGCGCCACGGCCATTGCTTTTCTTTACCAAAACAGGATTGGCGGCCCATCGGGATAGAGGGCTTCCGGATGAATTGATTGTCTAGTAACTTGTTAACCTCGATCTCGAGTCTTGCCTTCTATCGGGGCCGAGTTTGCGCCTTTTCGGATGATCAAGCGGAACGTTAGATCAATATTGAGGCGGTGGCACGCATATTTGGGGTCAATTCCGGGCATGTCTGCGTGAGTCCATGCGAAGACGTCAAGATTATTTCCCAAAACTCGATCAACTCGCTTCGATATGGTTCGGGAGATCATGACCAATACGTAGTTGGCGCCCCGCTTGGCCTTCCGACATTGATTGTATCAACCTGTTCTCTACTGGTTCCGCTCGTTTTCTTTTCTTGCTTTGTCCTCCTTGATTTGCGGGGGCAATTCGTCTTCGCCGGCTCGTTTTTCGATTGCGGCTCGCCTTCTTCCATCATTGGCTCCTTCCCAGGCCGACGACCTGGATTATCCTCATGAACGATCACCACTTTCTCGCTCGGACTCCTCCTTGGGTAAGGGATTATCTTGTGTGGTTCCACTGGTTTGCCCTTGTTCCGCCACGTTAATCTCCACCGGTGGAGTTTAAGAGAGCACTCTCGTGACTCCCTTTGATTCCCTTTATGTATAGCTTCGCCATCGGATGTTGGGAATTTCATACAAAAATGATATATTGAAACGATTTGCTTTTATATGATAAAGCAATGGCCTCCCAATGATAGCATTGTACTCCAAATCGGCATTGATTATTTTGAATGTTGTCATGACAACCGTTTATGCAAACCTTGTCCCATTTGGATGGGCAAATCAACTTCCCGAGCGGACTATCCTTCCTCCTCCAAAACCCGAATGCTATCGTTACATGGACGGATATAACTATCATCCACGTTTAATCTTCAAATGCTCGGACATAAATATCGAATAGCTTCCTGGTGTCGATCAAAATTACGTGAACCTAATACCCAAAATCGGTGCGCAATGATGACCGAGGTCGAAATTAGGATGGACCACCTGGTCGGCATCCGCATCCGAGAACACAAAGTGGCCGGTGGGTTGGCCTTACTTGATTTCCGCCACCCGAACTTGTCTTTCGGCATTGGTTGCTGTCTAACATCGGCTTTTCTTTTCCTCGCTGGAGCGTCTATCCTCTCTTTGTGTTGGTATTGATTCGACCGGCACTTGACATCATGAGGATCTCCCTCCCCTGGTTTTCACCGGGGCGTGGCGGAGAGAGCGGATTGATTACGCGCTCCGGGTTGACACTTGAGTCGATCTGCGGGGGCGGTAGCTCATGAACGTACCTTTTAAGACCGCCTCTACCGAACAACCCGCATAATTTCCCCTAATTAAATCTCGGCACTCGTCGATCGTGACCTATCGATTTATGATAGGCACGCAGAATCGACGCGAATCTAATTTTTGACGGCTCAATTTTCGGAGGCGGCCGAGGCAACAAAATTCGAACCACTGCTTCATTCCATATGGGCGATGGAGTGTGGGTCAAAGTACTCCTTAGCGCGGCGACTTCGGCTCTCGCCTCTTGGCGAGCCCTAAATCCGGTGGTCGGGTTTTTCCGAAACGGCCGAATCCCGACCGACCCCAACCACTCGGTTCTTTCCTCCCGTCCTTTCTTTCCCCGCCCTTTGGTGCTCGGGCGATTCTTGTTAGTCCAAGTGGCTACGATAATCTAGAGGGGGTGAATAGATTATCTCGGTTTTTCGATTTTGCCCTCTTTTTCGAATAATCAACCAAAGACGAGAATGTAAATGCGGAAATAAAACAACACTCGTCGATTTAAAGAGGTTCAACCCACCTGTGGGCCTAATCCTCTACCACCCCAAAGATATCCGGATGGATTTCAAAAGAAAAAAGATTTTATTAATTTACCAAAAATTAATACAACACCTTGAGGATTACCACAACCCTCTTACACCACCTTGAGGATTACCACAATCCTTTTACAACACCTTTGAAGATTACCACAACCTTCAAACACCTATCACCTGTATCACCCAAGTGTATTCTTACCACAGAATACTCACAAGGATGTCTTGTGTTGAATGATGACCAAAATCAAGATTACAACTCAATAATGATTGATACAATATGAGTACAAGTGTAATCAAGAATTGAAAGCCTAGTGCTAAGGCTAATACAACAAGATATATGAAAGTGTTTGCTTTGTTTGCTCTTTGCTTGTATGGAGTGTTGTATCTTGTTGCTTGAATGAAGCCTCTATTTATAGGAGAGGTCTTGGCTTTGATTTCCAGGACATTGGCTCCTCCTCGGGGAGTGATTTCTTTGCAAAAGAAACCATTTAAAATCATCAATATAGTTGTTAGAAATCAATCCCACAAAATAGGGAAAGTCAGTCAAAAACGCAAGCGGATAGTTTCTTTGTCAAACATGGGGTTCGGCCGTCACAAGCAGAGATAAGATTGAAATTGAATTTCGCGAATTTTTACACAGGGGGACCGGTCGAAGGGGGGTGCGACCGTCGCCCTCAATGTGTGACCGGTTGCCGCTTGCGTTTTACGAAACGAGAAAGTCTGGAACAAAAATCCAACTTGCAGTGCAATGTCGCCCGCCGGTCGACCGGTCGGCCACCACACCGGTCGCCTGCGCTTTTTTTTTTTTTACGTCCCATTTTTCTGTTTCAAAACTCAACTCAGTGCGGGTTGCCCTATGGGCGGCCGGTCGAGCTGAAACAAAAGTGTTGTCCAATTTTAAATCGAATATTAACTTCAAGAAATACTCCAAAAAATAGTAAAAACATTTTAGATCGATCGGAAGTGTTGGGACAACATTTAGGGACATTGTTTTGGTATAAAAACTCATTTGAACAAAATCATCAAAATCATGATAAAAACATTTATCTAACGATTACTTGCCATGGCTTCTTCCGCACAAATATGGCGTTCGCGACGACTAGAAATTCTTGATGCGAGGTCGCCCGATTCGTGGATGGAGTAATTGAACCAAGTCTCGGAGGCTAATCCGGCCATGGTGCGATCAAAATGGCGTCATCCGACACCGGTTCCATCTCTCGAACTTGTTTATTGAACCGAGAAATATAACTTTTCAGGGGCTCGTCCTTCCTTGTTTGATGTTTACGAGGAGTCTTTAGCGCGGCTCGGACTTTGGACGTTAAGAAATGTGTTGTAAAGCGGAGGCCGATCCCCCATGCTTGAATGGATCCCCTCGTGGCGGTCTCCTAAACCAACCAGTGGGCTCGGCCGCCCAAAGTCGGGGGAAGGCCCCGCAGAGGATGGATGGCATCGCTGATCGTATAGTTCCATCCATGCTAAGTACTTGTGAACGTGAGTGGTCGGGTCGGTTTCCCGTTATAGAGACCGACCTGGGATTTTCAACTTTGGCGGAACGGGTCGCCAGGATTCCAGGGAAAATGGCGACAAGTGGGCGGCTCATTACTGGGGCGGTCTCCGAGATCGCTTCGCCATCCGGACCGCCTTCCCAATTGTTTCGACGACGACATAAAGGTGTATTTCTACATCCCGTTCTCCCATAAGCTAGGGCCTTAGACTGATTGACCCGAGTTGCTCCGCTCATCCAAAACCCGAGCCGAACAACTTATCGATCGAGCCGGGCGAAAGGGATCAACTCCCGGTCGTCCGCGAACACCGAGTGGGCATGACGATGTCGCGTTTGCTCCGAAATGACTTCGCTATACGACTTTGCTCCTCCTCATCTTCTTCTGCCGCCCTCATAGCGGACATGTTGTTCATTACCCGAATCGCTTATTGGGCTTCGTGGCGGGAAGTCCGGAATTTGAGGATTAATGTTAACATTTAGTTGTGGGTTGAGTGGGTTAGTATTTGCAAGGAGTGGAGGAGGTGCTTGAGAGTTTGTGGTGGCGAGAGTTTGTGATATAAGTTGGTTCATTTCTTTGTACAAAAGTTGGGTTGGCGATTAGGTGAGCAAAAGAAATAAAGTAGTGCTCCCCGCTTCCGTTTGGAGCATATTGTGGCCATTCGTAGTACGCCCAGGAGTTGCTCTTGATCAACGGGCATTTCTCGGCAGTTGACTCATTTTTGTCTATTATCAAAAGGTTAAGCGTCAAACTTTACCTGGTTTTTATTTCACTTGCTTTTGACCGAACTCGATCGGACCAATACGGGCCCTCCTTCTAGCGCCAATTTGTTGACGTGCGTTTTGGTCAACAAGCAAAAATATGCAAAAGGTTTAACACGTGGAAATGAAAACGTGCGTAACGTATGTTTATTTCTGGCTAATTATGCCTTTTTTGTATTCTGCCGAGCCGGATTATTGGGGTCGGTCTTTCTTATAATTTGTTACAATTGCCCCTTTTTTCTTTTCTCCTTTTCCGACTCTTTATACCCCTTTGAGTAAGTGGGTTTACAATAGTCATCTTTGCACTAACTATTCATTAATTAATAAAATAGCTAAAGAACGACACATGTCCCTCTATAGTTGTGCATGTCAGCCAAAACTTGCCACTTGTCGACTTCTCTTCATAATTCTCGACATGTGGCGCTTTAAATACCAATAAAGTGTTAAGCATGGGCATGTGATTATTTTTACGGTTGTCGCGTGCGTTTCATATTGAAATTTGGGCTCGGGGCTCGGGGCTCGGCGGCCGTGTTGCGGTTGGGCTCGATGGCGGTTGGGCTCGGTAGGGCGAGCCTAATTGCGTGACGTGTCGTCGACATCATTGTTGACATCACCGTAGGTCGCTTCGGATATGGTCGGTCCGATGACGTGAATTAATTTCTCACGGCTCGGCTCGGGTATCATCAAGGGGTGTTTGCGAAAATTTATGCTTCTAAAATAAATGATTTACTGCAATAGAAGTAAAAGTAGTAAAAGTCAAACTAGAATTAGAATCAAAATCAAAAGCATCTATCATTCTAGCTTTTAGATTCTGATTATTTGTTTGTTAAAGTCAAACCAGAAGTAGAATCAAATCAACAATCTAAAGTACATAACATTCTGCCTTTGGAATTAAATGAAATAGAATCAGAAGTAGAATTTAATATTTGCAAACACTTAAATGTGATTTTTTTTAAACAAAAAGTTGAGAAACACTTTTTTTTAAGTGATCGCAAACACTCTCATAATTAATTTCCAGGTTTTATTTGCAAGCACAGCTAACTCTTCTAATTCTCAAATCAATAAATTACTTTCTCTAAGAGTATAAATGTTGTAATTTGTAAACACCCCAATAATGGCATATCATCTTTTAGTTAAATTGTGGTAATTGGAATAAAACTCTACACTCCTATTATGTGTTTGTATATATAAATATAAGGACCTTATAAAAGGTGTCAATTCGACAATTCCATAATGGGGTATATATACTTGGAGTTATTCTTGGTGATACCAAGTACCTTTTCCTTTGTCATCTCAATTTCCATTTACTAAAAGTAACAGAATAATAAATAGCGAAACAATCGATGCATGTGCAATTAAATGCATAAATTTAAGCACTTTCATAAAGTTGCCCGAGTTCTTGTTTGTATTAATTTCGGCATGCATGTCATTACTCATATCAAACAACCCACATACAAAAAAAGAAGATGAACCCATTCTTGAGGGTCTCTATTGTCCTTGCCCTAGAGCTTCATGGAGGATGTGAAGCGCGGGTTATGCCTCAACTAATCGGGTCTGCCAAAGATCGAGTCACCACACGAAGTTCTCCTCCACCCTGTAAATCGTTACCAGAGGGATTCGAACAACCACAATGTGGGTGCCAGCAAGCAGACGTCACGTCACCCAAGTCCTTTACACAATGTGGTACACGGATTTTAGTTTTTGTGTTTCTGTTGTTGAGTGAAACGAATTAATTTCATCATTGTATCAGATATTAATAATTATAATCACTAATGAAATAAAAATATTCACAGGAATAAAATTTCGCATACTTGAATGCAACTAAATAATAAATACTTACATTTATACTTGAATGCGACTAAGTTTTTGTTTTTAATAAGTTCAGAGTACTGGTTGAGGGGGATAAATTTCAAAGAAACTGAAAGATACGAGGTTCGAATCTCGGTCAATACCCTTAGAAAGGGTAAGTGATACCACTTGAACTACAAACTCGTTATTTGAATGTTAATTTTTGTTTTTTAGAATTATTTATATTTATTATACTATGAAAAATAATGAATATTTTTCACACAATAGACAAGGGTTATATAAAGTGAGGGCCTTACAAGTCACAAGTTCCTTAAATGCAGAGCATGTGCAAGTGCAATGGGCCATCTCACACCAACTCAGCCACACCCTTTTTTATTAATCTCTAAAAGTTCAACGATATATCTCATATTTGACTAGTAAAACCCCAACTTTTTGTTGTCACACATGTTTGTAACTTTTAACCAAGTGCTTTATACCTTCTTTCCAATGTACCATCTGTATTGTACCTTTTTGTTAACATAATCATGGCACGTATTGGATTATCTACACATAATTCCACAATACTAGGATTACTAGTAGGAACAGAGTGAGGGAAGAGACTGGCACTAATAGAGACTGTTGTTCCCCTGATCCCCTCAAGTTTTTTAAATTTACATATAATTAGAGATGTTAATAAGGGCCGGGCCGGGACTAGCCCTTAGGACTAACCTTTAATGGGCTACTAGGGCTAAAAAGCCCTGAACTTATAAGGGCTTGAAAAATCTAAGCCCAGACCTAGCCCTATAGGGTTAGGGTCGGGCCAGGAACAGCCCTATGACCATTTTTTTTACATTTTTGATGAAGTTAGTCCATCTAAAGTAAAATATTGCATCATGATGGTAAAATTAACTTACGAATTTCTTATTTTATAAAAATAATGTCATGTAATTCTTAGATTCCATTTGGATTAAAATATTCAAAATTTGTCATTTTTATTTTAGTAATCACATAGTCTATAGCAAATATATTTTAGTTCTTTATAATTATTAACGTACTAAATAATCATTACCAACTTTAATTTTGTATTTACTAAGTTATTTAGTAAGACTAAATTATAAATGAGATCAAATAATAGATTAATAGTAATACAAGCATAAATTTTGAATATAAATATATAAAACACAAAAACAATTATCAGGAAAGAAGCCCTAAGGGGTTGACGGTCCTAGGGTCAATTAGGGCTCGGGCTAAAAAGCTCTCATGTTATAAAGGCCTACGAAATATAGGCCCAACCCTTAGATTTTTAGGGCAGGGCTAGGCCCTGCCCTTATTGGCATCTCTACATATAATTGTATTTGGGTATCTGATTTCAAAATATAGGCTCAAAGTTGATTAAGTTAATAGAAATTTTTTATTGAATAAGTTGTAAAAGTGTGATTACATATTTTAAAATGAAATAAGTAGTAGTATTTGAAAACTTAGGCATTGGATGGTCAAGCATTCAATTCTATCCTAATTCAAGTATATAGATTTTTCTTAAGCCATATAGTAATTAATTAAAAACGTCCCAAAAAATTATGCTATCACAATTTTATGTAACAAGTTTAAGATTGCGATTAGATGTGGAAGAGATTATATTTTCGTTCCGCTAGACAATTTATTTGACCAAACATGCGATTGTTTATGAAAATTTTCGGATTTTCGTACACGTGTAGCAATCTCAGACTTTAGCTCACCTCTTCTACGGATATAGATTAAACGGGCCGCGCCCTTTGGCTCAGAGCATTTAACCGGAAAGAAAGAGAGGATCGTGACTGAATTTTTTTGGTCCGTTTAAATTTGGGTCTTTTTCTGGACTAAATTTTTAACCCGAAACCCGCTAGAGCTAATCCGAAGGTTAACCAGGGTTGGCCCGCTAAGTCTGCCATTTTTGTTTTTTAAAAAATAAATATAATTTTTAATATTATATATCTACTTTTATTACTTATTACCTATTAATAGTAAATATATTTTTCAAAATTTACATCTCTCTCATCTTTAAGTCTTTAACTATATCAAACAAACTATATTTCTCGACAAAATTCTTTTTTGTATTTGTTTTATTTATTACTTAACTTAGCTTTTCAATTTTTATTCGAAATAAGAAAATGTCACGAAGTTTGATTAGATTATTTACAATATTAACTATATTTCAAAATTGTATGCTAAATCTTAGTTTATAATTTTGTTTATGCATGACGTTTTTCTAGTGAATAGATTAACATTAACGTTAAACTTAAATGTTATATATGCTCAAGTTTAAAATATTAGATTTAAATATATAATTTTGAAAATGTTGACTTAGCCATATGAGTGATTTCAGAAAAAAATATTATTTTTTTTTCATTTTATATTGTATATATTGTTAGCTTTTATTGTTATAGTTTTGTTGTCAAAATTTTGATCATAAATAATTTAATTTTATAATTTTGTTAATGCAATATAATTAGAAATTGTGCATAACTTTTTTCTTATGATAACTACTTTAACTTAAAATGTTAAATCTAAATGTTATATATTTTCGAGTTTTTTTAATTTTTTGATTTATAGCCCGATAATGACATGTTTAACCCAAAGCCCCATATGGTTAGGGTTAGGTTACATATTGCTAGTCTATTTAGCTCGAAACCCGCTAGGGCTGACCCAAAACTATTAGAGCCAGTTCGTTTAACATTTTTGTGGAGAGTTAGTGGGTGACCCGAACGGAGTCTCGGGTTGGGTTAAGACCTGCATAAAAAAGACTCGGAGTTGAGGACAACTATATATATATATATATAATAGCAGAAGTCCGAAACAAAATTTTTCCCGCTCTTTTTGCTTCTTATATTCGGTAATATTTTAAATTAGGAAAATATTATAAATAGTATTCCTATTTTATATGTAGATAAATTAAAAATTATTATAAATGGTATTCCTGTTTTATATGTATAAAAATTAGGAAAAACAATTTCCGCTCTTTTTGCTTCTTATATTCGGTAATAATTTAAATTAGGATTGTAAATGGTAATAATTCCTACTTTATATATATAAATAAATTAGGAAAATATTGTAAATGGTAATCCTACTTTATTGTATATAAATTAGGAAATTAGTATAAATGGTATTCCTATTTTATATGTATAAAGATTATGAAATTTTTCCCGCTCATTTTACTTCTTATATTCGGTAATATTTTAAATTAGGAAAATATTGTAAATGGTATTCCTACTTTATATGTATATAAATAAATTAGAAAAATATTGTAAGTGATATTCCTACTTTATATGTATATAAATTAGAAAATTATTATAAATGGTATTCCTATTTTATATGTATAAAAATTAGGAAAATTTTATAAATTATGTATATATATATATTGATATTAGCTTAAGTTTGATCCAAAATTTTCCCGTCTATTTTTACTTCCTAAATTTGAAAATTATTTTACTGTAAAATCCTAACCGCATATCTCGCAATTTATGTTAAATAATAATCTTGAATATCAATATATATATATGTGGATATATATAGTCAAAGATTAGATACACAAATTACCATAACAATTATTTATCGGAAATATTGTTCATTAAGTAAATATGCAATGATATTTGTTCAAAGATTATTTTCATAAATTAAGAAAAATTAAAAATTATATTCCAGCTTATATTATATCAAAAGTTGCCGAATTTTAGATACACCGCTTACCGAAATAATTAATTATAGCTAATGTTTTGTTCAAAGGTACTTTGGCAGCTTATTATTTATGTTAACTTAAGTATATTTTATACAAAATCCTCTCATGTTATGCTATTTCAATTACTTTAGAGGGACACTTCAACATTCTTGATCATAAATTCGAAGCATAACCAACAAATATGATTTATCTTCAAATTTTCCTTTATTATCATCTTCCTCAAATGTCCCGCTAACATCAGCAGAATAAAAATCCCGATTCTACACTAAACAATATTTTTTTATAATCTATCTTGTGGAACTACATGGACGTTTTTCGGTTAGTGTAATAAATAAATTTTGCTTCTTTTTGTTTATTCCTTTTATTTTTGTTGTATTTATTTTTTAAGTTGTATTTTTTTAATTATTCTTATTTTGAAAATCAATATTTAAATCTAGATCGAGATGATAACTGATGATATCTTCCGGAATAATAAAATTATGTAACCTTTCTATAGTGTATGATAGTACAATTGTTCGATAGACATGATAAGCAACTATTCTTCTAAAAGAGATTATTGAATTTGATTTTACAACTCAACCATTTGTCTTATGGATTAAATTATTCTCTTTGATTAACAATTAGCTAATTAGTATTTCAAATAAATCCAAATACCAAAGTAATAATGGTGGTAAATTAGTATTAAGTTTTTCCTACTAACAACACATTGACCATATAATAACATTTTAGTATATGATATAATTTAAGATGACTTAATTGAAAGTGAAATAAAAAAATGCAAGATAGAAAATAAGATACACAAATTTGGGCAAATCAGTCAGAAAATTCTTCTAACCAACGCATGTTTTGGAGTTACCCAAAATTAACAATATTTTATTTTGGTAAGTCAATAACTATATATATATATTATGTAAAGGCTATAATTTATTGGTTAATTGGTTTTTCCTGCCCATTTGCACTTACTAAATTTATAAATTATTTTACTACAAAATCCTAACAATAGATATTGCAATAAATATTAAATGAAAATTCTAAACATTACTATTGATATATATCTAATATCCTAAAAATATACAAGATAAATCAAATCTCACATAATCTACGACTCAACAAATCGCCTCTAATTTATTGCCAATTCACTCTACAGATCATTTGTAACATTATGGTACTTTGTTACTTTGTACGTGTGTAGAAATATGTGAATTATCATGATCCACATCTACAGATAACCTCTCAGAAAAGTCTGAGAAACCTATAAACAGTGAAAATTCTGAATTGAGCATTATAACAATCCATTTTCAAGAACCCCTTTTAGTAATATTTCAAATGGTATTCATTCACTATATTGGAAATATTTATTGAATGGTGTTTTCTACAAACATCAATTAAGAAAATGTCAAGGTATCAAGTATAAACAAATTGTTTTGATTAATATTATTATATTAGATTATTAAATTATGTTATATTTAATTGACTTTTCTAATTGATTCATTAATTCATTTGATGTTTTCCATAATTAAATTTCAAATTTAAGTGTATAATTAAAAATATAAATTTTTATTTTTATTTATTTTTTATGAATATTTTATTATCAAAATAAAGTCATAAATAACAGTTCATGTTAATAGATAGTTAGCATAAACCAAAAATTATAAAATAATAACACACGTGTAACGCAGGTGCGAGATTACTAGTTTAAATAATTTCAAGCGATAGAGAGGTCAAAATGGTACTTTCGACTTAGGGAAGGTCAAGAGGGTAATTTCCTATTTAGTTTACAAAATCGTTGGTAGAACTGGACGTGACTAACTGTTAACCTGGCAGCTTCCGTGAGTCACAAAGGTTTCATCGAGACTGAATTTTTCTTGCTTTTCATGTTGCTGTAATCAAATCTTGGAACCAATCGACGAATATTTATTCATTGGCTAAGATCAGGTGAGCTGAATCCACCAACGCTAAATGTAGGCTAAATCTCACCCAATATTTGGGGCGCGCAGCACATGTTATACATGATTTACCTGAAGTATGAATCTGCAAATTTTGGTTTATACATAAATATATACATGTGTGTGTACGATGCTTCAATTTAATGGGATTATTTTGTGTTTTGGATATTTCGATTCTCTAGATGCGAGCCTTTAGGTATTCTATTCATAAACTGTTCGATAAAAGTCCTCACTGAACTCTAATTAGCTCAATCGAACAATGATGCGCTAGCTTTATCCCATGCGCGCAATTTGATTACATTTAAGTGGACATGGAATGTGATCACGCTTGCTGTTGTTTCATTTTGTGGATTTCTTTTACATATTGTTTTGTATTTCGGTAGTGCATGTGCAAGTTTTTGGGGGAACAAATGTATGTAGACTGCAATCCAACAGTTTCTTTTCTCAGTGTGATGTATATTATACAGTTATATTGCAGAAAAACTGTATGATGCATCATTTGATATCCAAGGTTTCGAAGAGGGCATTTTCTTCAGTGGGATCTCTACGTCGCAATGCTTCATGTACTTCTATGGTCACAAAACATTATTTTAGTACCATCCCAGCTCTGCAAAGACAGTTTGAGAGTACACAAAAGGTTGCAGTTCCTAGCAACTTGTTGAAATGGGGATCACTAGGGTCCTGCAGAACATTGAGTTTTGCAACCGGGTTCGCTCCCTTGCAGCGAAAGCCGCTGGAGTCAATTCTTGACGTTGACAGGGCTAAGAACAAATCTTCGGAAGAACTTGCTGACATTTGGGATGATGTATGTTTTTTAAACCATAGTGATTGCTGTCCCACCACACTCTGATGTCTTTACTTTCACTCTGCACTTATATATTTACACTTCATTCTGAAAGCATAATTTACAAAATTTGCTAATGACTGAAGCATTAATTCATGTGTCGATGTTGACCCAAGGAACTGCCACTGCCCTCTTTGTTAATTTTTCTTGTCACATAAAGAAACAACTTGCAATGTTTTTTCTTTTATATGTTTGATTATTTTCTGCGATGAACTGTACTTGGTTGGTTATTATACCCAGCAGCTTCCTTTGTTAAATTGCAAAAAGATGGATCCTCTGTGTTTTCAACGTGTTTGAACACACCCTGAGCGTGTGGAAATTTAGAATCTAAGCATTACTTGGGTTTAAGTAAACTATTTATCATATATTCGTATCAGTTCGTCTTATAGATGACATGATCTCTAAATTTAACAGTTGCAGCTTTGTTCTGTTCTATATATGCTTTTAGCAGAACTCAGTTATTTATTATCAAAGTGATGTCCTCCTAGAATGTCAAACTTGTATTTGCTTGCAGTCTGACTATGTCAATTGTTGTTATGTCAGTATCACCTAGGAAGGGGTCATATTGGTGTATCAATGAATGCAAAGTTGTACCACCTGTTGGAGCAAAGAACTGCAGATTGGTATGTATTCTACCTTTCGTTTTTAATGTACGTCTTCCTCATTGATTGACATTCTTTCTCTTTGTTTGCAGCCGTTATTTTGTGATTCCGTTGTGGAAAGGGAGTGGGTACACAACAATGTTTTTGCAAGGTTAAGAAAGTTAACCTTAGCTTTAGAGTAATATTTGGACAAAACCTGGGCATTAATGACTAACTGAAATTCTAGAAATTTAGGATTAAATTTACCTCAATTTCAGATGGTGCTAATTAATTATCCTATGTGGATGAGCATAAAATGTCTAATCCTTCTTGTTTGTGTCAAACCTGTTTGTCTTACAGTTCAGATGCCATACATGCTTTTCACTGGTCTTGAAGATTATAAAGCAAGAGGGACCCAAGCTGCTCCATACTTCACTGCTTCTTACTACAAAGAATTTGCAGATACCAAGGATTTGGTGCTTATTCGTGGCGATGTAGTTTTCACTAGCAAGCTGAGTGATGAAGAGGCAAAATGGCTTTTGGAGACTGCACAATCTTTTTACCTGAATGATGTCAGGTATAAACTAGTCGAGCGTTTCAACAAAGAAACACGTGAATTTGAGTTCAAAGATGTTTTGCAAGCGTTAGAGATGCCCATATTGTAGTCCAAGAGAGAGAATCAGATTTTTGGAGCTATAAAGAGATGTAGGTGAAAGATGAATAAAAAGATTTGAACAAATAATATCTTGTTCCTATTTTTGCTCCAAATCTTCTGTATCACCGGGCTTATTTGGAGTTCTGAAACTCGTAACGTTGTAGCTCTTGGAGTTTTTTCCTTTTTATCTTCGAGATTATAACTTACACATATTCAGAACTAAAGCCTCATGATCATATGTGAACATGATTCTGTTCTAGATGCCAATTTATGGCATGATGCAGCTATTGTCTTTAAAACATAATATGTTCTGAATGTTCTTAGAATTTTTTGTTCTTGTTTATTTGTTTAAATTAGGATATCGGTTTTATTACAAGCCAATACATAACTCCTGTCTCTTTGGAAGGCATCTCTCTTTAGTTAAATGTTAGAACAATGCATAAGGAATTAAGGAAACATATTCATTAGCAAACTGATATCTTTTATTAAGTATGAGCACATTGCATTAGTTTGACACATGAATAATTAGAGTTGCATTAATGGAACTGCAAACAATTCAGTAGTCTGTGAACTAGCTTACTGTCAGGACAGACAATGACTCGACTCATTATAGTCAGTGAGCGACTGAGCGCTAAGAAAGATTGAGACCCTGAGGGTGCAATTGGATATGCTTTTATTTTGAAAATTTTATTTTCGCTTTGAGAATAGTGAAAAAAAAATTCTAACGAAAGTTTTGAAATTTTTTGAGAGTGTGAATGGATATGTAATGATGAAAGTTGATTTGATTTAAAAATAGTAAAATAATGATTGGATGTGATTGGTAGTTAGAAATGTGAGTGGTGAATAGTGAAATTTGTGGGAGAATATGTAATAATGATTAGTTTTTGTGAAAATTTGTGTAGATGTGTTGTATATTGATAGTATTTTAGTAATTTTGTTAGCTTAAGATTATCACAAAATTCTGTAATATGAATAGAACAGTAGAATTTGCAGAGAAATGGGGGAATATTGTAGAGAGAGAAAGTATTGGAGGAAGATGATGTAATTGATAACTGAATTATGCCCATCCTTCCACAGTACCACTATTTTAATATCTATTTTGGGACCACAATGTCCCTTTCAACAATTTAAGAAATAACGTAAATAAAAAGGAATATTAATTGTGAAAATAACTAAAATAACTCTGATATTCTCAAGCCACGTGTACGGTTGAGATCTTCTTCAACTTAATCTTCAGTACTCATATCTGACTGCCACCTAAGCCCATTCCACTCATATTTCCTTTCCTATCCTCATACCCTTCTCCTTCAATCCCAGCTGTTGACCCTTCTGCTTCCCCAACATTACACTTCTTCCCATCATCTTCTGCAAATGACCCTGTGTTCATCACAATACCCCCTTGCGAACCCGATTCTTGTCCCCAAGAATCGAAATGAGGAAACTTCTTCCGAATAAATTTGAGATCTTCCCACGATGGTTGAGTTGCATCCACACTATCCCATCGAATCAAAACCGAGGAACTTGATCTCCTTTTTCGAACCACGATTCGCTGGTCCACCACCGCATAAGCGGAGAAATCTTGAAATGGCCGTCGGAATCTGTTGGAGGTAGGTCTTGAGATGGTGTAAACTTGGGGCCCATTTTTTCTTTAAAAGTGAAACATGGAAAACCTGTGAATCCTGATCCTCTGGTAGATCCAACTTGTATGCTACCTCACCAATTTTTCGATTATTGTGTAGGGCCCGAAGTACCTAGAAGAAAGTTTCAAACTTTTCCTCAATCAATCGAGTTTTGGCGAAAGGCTTCTGACTGAGGTATACCCGATCCCCTACCTCAAAGCTCCTTTCAATTCTATGCTTATCCGCAAACATCTTCATACGATCCTGTGCATGCCTTAAATTTTCCTTCAACAAGCTTATCATCCTCTGTCTCTGCCCAACCAAATCCTTAGACTCCGTAGTAGCAGAGTCCAAATAGGGTCCCATAGATAGCAATGGTGGTGGGTATCCATATAGTGCTGAAAAGGAGTTAGCTTGAGATCGTATGATGATTAGTATTGTACCAATACTCAGCTAATGAGAGCCACCTGTACCACTGTTTAGGATTTTCATGGACCATACACCTTAAGTAATTTTCTAAGCATTGATTCAACCTCTCGGTTGCCCATCCGATCGTGGATGGTAAAATTTGAGGTCATATCCAACTTCACACCCATCAATTTAAACAACTCCTTCCAAAATGTGCTAGTGAAAATTTTGTCCCTATCTCAGAATAATACTAATCGGCAAACCATGTAACTTGTAGATAGAATCTAAGAAAACCTGTGCCACCCTCGAAAGCGGTGAAAGGATGTGATAACCCCAAAAATGTCCATACTTAGTAAACCCGTCAATCACCACCAATATGACATTCATACCTCCGATTTAGGTAGTCCTCTATGAAATCCATAGTCACATGAGTCCAAGCCTGTTCGGTATTGGAAGTGGTCGTAATAACCCTGGATATTGGCTAGTGTCTGGTTTATTCATTCTACAAACCTCACAAGTTCCCACAATATCTATCACATCCGACTTCATATTGGGCGGTAAAAACACCTTTCAACCTCATGTATGTCCCATTAATCCCAGAATGTCCCCATAAGTCGAACTGTGTATAGCCTCCAAGATCCATCCTCTAAGTTGCTTATCATTCCCTCTTTGCCACCCTTCCTTTATATCGATAATTCCTCCTTGATATCAAAATCGGGATATGCCTTGGAATCCACAAAGTGTTACCTGCGCCGAATTTTAGCAAAATAAGGGTCACCTTTATAACTCAAAGATCACTCTTTGCATCCAGTTTGGAATAACGAGTAGTGGTAGCCAAACACATCCGCATGCTTTCTCCTCTCCTGGATAGGGCATCGTGCGACCTATTCTCACACCCCTTCTTGATTGGATCTCATAATTGAGGCCCAAGAGCTTTGTGATCCATTTTGTTGTATAGGGTTCATCACCCTTTGATCCAACAAGTGCTTGAGTGCTTGTTGATCACCCTTATAATGAATTTGTACCCTGCAAGTAGTGCCTCCACTTTTGAATTGCCATAAGAACATGTACCAAAAATTCCCTTTCATATATAGAAAGTGCTTGGTTTTTAGGACATAACACCTTACTCATAAAAGCTATAGGCCTCCTTTCGCGTGATTAATCTTCCCACCCCAGCTCCACTTGAGCATCGCCCTAAAACAAAAGGTGAGAGAAATCGGTAGTGCCAAAACCGAGTCAGAACCATGGCTTCTTTCAATTTAAAATGTTTGTTTCGGCTCCCATTCCCCAATGAAAATTGTCTTTCTTGAGCAAGTGGTTAATGGTTTGCTTGAGAATGCCATATCCTCGACAAACTTTCTATAATATCCTGTAAGCCCTAAAAATCCCTCAATCCGCTAACAGATTTGGTGTGGGCCATTGAACCATACTCTCAATCTTGGAAGGTCTGTTGCCACCCTGAATAAGAAATGATATGCCCTAGATACTCAATCTTCTCTTGCCCAAACCGACACTTACTCTTTTTAGCATACAACCGATTCTCCTTAGCAACATCAACACAACCTCCATGATTTAAATGATCACTCCAACTCTTGCTATAAATCAAGATATCATCAAAGAACACAAGCACAAACTTCCTCAAATATTCTCTAAATACGGTTCATCAATGATTGAAATGTGGTCAGGGCATTACATCCAAATGGCATAACCGAAACTCATAATGCCCATTATGAGTGCTAAAAAAGCGATCGAATGCCTATGCTCGTGCTTCATCAAAATTTGAAAGTAACCGGACCTTAAATCAATTTTGGAAAAGAATTTTGCTCCAAACAATTCATCTAATAACTCATCAATAATCGGAATAGGGTAATCATGCTAACGCTTAGCTCATTCAAATACCCGTAATCCACACACAACCTCCAAGTAGCATCCTTCTTTTCTCGACCCGATATAACGGGAGAAGCAAAGGGACTCTTGCTATCCTCGTATAATGCCGACTTCAAACATCTCCTTGACAATCCTCTCAATCTCATCCTTGTGATCATGGGAAGTTCTATGGGGAATGCGGTGTTTTGGAACACTTCCGTGGCTTGAGTAGGATTTGATGCTCTACTCCCGCGCTGGTGGTAACCCCACTCTCTCAAACACATCCTCATCTTTGCTTTAAAGATCCTGCATGCCTGGTTGTGTTTCATAATCATCCTTCTTAGCTGACACCACATACACTTCATCTATATCTGATAGTGAGTCCATATGTATCATCTTATAGAGTGAAGGTCCTGATATGAATTTGCATTCAGCTATAGATGTCATAGCTTGTATCTTGACCCTTTTTCCCAGCAAGGTCACAAAAAAGTCATCTTTTCATAATCTAATTCAATGGGGGTGCATGACTTAAGCCAATCTCCTCCTAATATCATGTCACAACCTTCATTCTTTAGCAACCTAGGGGAGTAATTGAATACATGCCCTTGTATGGTCCACTGAAAACCAACTGCTTTATGTGAGCTAATCATCTTTTGCCCATTGGCAACCTTAACCAACAAAGGTGTTAAGGGTTCCAAATAACACCCCAACTTATGTCTTTGCTTTCCATATGAAACTCAAAGTCTTTGCCGAGAATCAATTAGTATGTGCAATTTATGCTTTGTCCACTCTCCCCCATGAACTCTCATGGTAGTTACCCCATCTTCCCCGAAATTGCATTCAAGGACATTTGTACTTCCTCCATATCCTCGGTGGTGGCTCCATTCCATGATCGGTCCTTCAAGCCTGCAAATAAGATAACTCTTCCTCCTCTCGTCATGATCATGTATGTGATTCTATTCTTACATCTCGTGTCCCATCGTAAATGGCTCATCACAGTTATAACAGCCCCTTTTCCCTCCTGAAGCCATCTCAAATGGCGGTTAAAAGCTTGATAGGTGGTTTGGGTGGGTTATTTTGCTTTTGAGTCCTGGTGGAAAAACAGGGTAGCCTCACTCCTTCATTGTTTTGGTAAGTCTTTGGTATTGCTTCCGAAAGGGCTCCTCAATTTCTTAGTGATGGCCTCCAATGTAGAGAGTTGTTTCTTACCCAACTCAATAGTCTGAAAGATCTTTGGGTTCAAACATAGTGATAAATGACTGAAGCTCTTCACTCAAACCACTAACAAAGCTAGCTATGAAATAATCTTGAGAATATTGCCCTTTATTGGTAAGCAACATACAAGCCTTAAGTTCTTCAAATCTATCCACATAATCATAGTATGAGCCTGTCTGTCTTAATTTGTTAAATTCTGCTATTATTTTGGCCTCCTTTAGGTCCTCAAACCTAGCTGATATGACTTCCAAAAACTGCTGCCAGTTCAACTCCCCTGTTTTATGAGTGAAATTTTGGAACCATTGGGCTGCCTTTCCCTCAAAGTGCATAGAGGCCAGAGTCACTTTCTGTTCATCTGATATATTAGGAATAAGTTTGAAATATCCCTTGCACTTCAAGATCCAAGACCTAGGATTATTTCCATCAAATCTAGGAAAATCAATCTTAGGTAGTGGGCTAATAACTTGCATACCATGATTCTCCATTTGCATTCGAGGTCTGTGGCTTGAATGATTCCTAGATGTAAATTCTTCTCCCGGAGATCCTGAATGATGCTCCCCCAAAATAGACTCTCCTTCAGTATTTCTTTTCCCATTATTGATGTTTAATAACTGCAACTGAATAGCAGCTAGTGTGTGTGTTAGATGCTCAAACTTGCCATGGATTCCCATAATCTGATCCTGCATTTCAGCATTGACTCCTGATATCTGCTCCTGCAACTTCATTTCAGTGGCTTCCCTTTTTAATGCTTCAGTTTGTAAAATTTGGTCTAACTTTTTCTGTGCTTCTTGTAGGTCCTTCAAACGAGTGCCTTCCGCCATGTCCGAGGAACCAGGCTCTGATTACCAATTGTTGTATATTGATAGTATTTTAGTAATTTTGTTAGCTTAAGATTATCACAAAATTCTGTAATATGAATAGAACAGTAGAATTTGCAGAGAAATGGGGGAATATTGTAGAGAGAGAAAGTATTGGAGGAAGATGATGTAATTGATAACTGAATTCTGCCCATCCTTCCACAGTACCACTATTTTAATATCTATTTTGGGACCACAATGTCCCTTTCAGCAATTTAAGAAATAACGTAAATAAAAAGGAATATTAATTGTGAAAATAACTAAAATAACTCCGATATTCTCAAGCCACGTGTACGGTTGAGATCTTCTTCCAACTTAATCTTCGACTCATATCCGACGCCACCTAAGCCCATTCCACTCATATTTCCTTTCCTATCCTCATACCCTTCTCCTTCAATCCCACTGTTGACCCTTCCTGCTTCCCCAACATTACACTTCTTCCCATCATCTTCCGCAAATGACCCTGTGTTCATCACAAGATGTTATTGGTGTAAGAAAAAAATTAGCAAAAGTGAAAGTGAGAGAATATTATATTTTCTCGAAAATTTTCATAAACAATCGCATGTTTGGTTAAAAAAATCTCACGAGCGAAAAATGAAATCTCGCTCATATCCAATCGCAGAGCTATTGGAGTTGGGTGGATGAAGCTTTTAATTGAAACTGTTTCCGACTTTAAAAAGGTTTTAATCTTGACTTTTTGTTCAAAATAAGGCTAATTACAAAAAAAATCAGATATGTTTCAAATTTACAAAGAGACCTCTAAGGTTTGCCTTTGACTTAAATTTAAGAGGTAACTGCGATATTTTTATAAATGTCGGAGGTTTCTTGAAATATTTTTTGTTTATGGAAGGAAAAATATGAGGCAAAATCCAATGGGATATTTGAAATTTAAAAAATCTCTGGTTTTTTTTATGTAATTAGCCCGAACCTTATGTGTATTTTGTAATTATCCCTCAAAATAATTATAATAGATGAGTTTTGGATTCCTGGACTGCAACTGCGAGAGTTATAGGGCCTGTTTGTTTATGTTTCCATGGTCCATTTCAGGTTTAAGGTTGGAAATAGAATTTTGAGAATTTATTGATTTTCGTGTGGAAATTGGGATTGTGTTTGGATGAATGAATTGAAATGTGTTTTATGTAGGGTTGGAAATGAGATTGTGTTTGGTTTGAGTAGTTTTGAAATATTATTTTATGTATATAATAATTGAAAAGTTGGTAGTAGTGGGGTCCACTTCAATATTTTAATTTGAATATATAATATTATATTTGTAAGATTATAGTTGGGTCCCATTAGATATTTATAATTTAAAAATAGTAATATTTTAAGTAGATAAAGTTGATAATGGTGGGTCCCACATATATAATTGGGTTAAAATATGAGAATAGTGATTGATAAGTAATGATGAGTGATGTAGGGTAGTGTATAGGTTTGAAAATAAAAATTATAGGTTTGAGATGTTGTTTTATGTGAAAAATAGAAAATGAAAATGATGATTTCCATTGGAAATTTTATGAACAAACATGATTCCACTTTTATGTATAGTTGGAAACTGGAAAGAGGTCATTGGAAACATAAACAAACAAGGCCATAAGTTCTCCTGATAAGGATTAGTGTCTTAGTGATCCAGAGAGAAAAATATGTAAACTTCTGTTTGGAGGTGGACAGAACATAGTTAAACTTTTAGATTGAAGTTGGCTGAAAAACCACATTTTTGAGCAAACTCACTGAAAATTCATTATTTATTTGGAATATCCTCACTTCTTGAATGCCAGTAATCTCTTATTTTCGATTCACCATTTTTATCATTTCAAGAAAATTCAGTGATACGTAGAAGTCTTACTCTATTCTAATAATATAAGTTATTAATTAAATTTAATTATTGCTTGATAATTTAAAGGGATAATTACAAAACAGGGGGGCGCTAATTACAAAAAAACTCAGAAGTTTTTGAAAATTGAAAAAAAAAACTCTTGAGGTTTGATTCCAATTAAATTTCTCCTTGCATAAGCAAAAGAATATTTCAAAAATTCCCTAATTATCAATATATTACACGTACCCCTTAAATTTAAGACATAATCAAATTTGAGTTTTTTTTTTAATTTTCAAACATCTCTGAGTTTTCTTATAATTAATCCAAGCCTCAGGCCGTCTTTTGTAACTACCCTAATTTAAAACAATTCATGTTGTTGAGCAATCATTCATTTGGATGGTGATTCGGCCTGGTTTGGGAGACCTGCCTCTATGGGTAGAAGAGGGGTTAATTTAGTAGGGTAGACCTACATCTACGATCTGACCTCCCTGTGGGAAGACCTGCTTCCATGGATAGACCGACCTCCATGGGTAGACCTGCTTCTATGGGAAGATCTGCCTCCAAGGTTAGACCTACCTCTACGGTCTAATCTACCTCCATGGTTAGACCTCCATGTGACATAAAACATAAAGGTGGGAATACATGATGTGCATAAAACATAAAGGTGGGAAGACCTGACACGCATTAAATGTGAAAGACACCTTATAATGTGACATTAGGGATGACAATTTCCTCCGAACCCGACGGAGGATCCGATACCCAATCCTAACGGAGGAGGGTAGTTTTGTACCCGATTAAATAAATAGGTACGTGGGTATGGGGATTTTCGGGTATGGGTATGGAGGTGGGTCTAGGTACATCCTACCCATACCCTTCCCGATACCCGATTAAATAATAATATTATATATAATATCTACATATATATTTATTTATAATATTTTAAATATACATTTTTTATTTATACAACTCTATTTATTTATATTTAAAAAAAAGGATTTTTCCCCAAGTCCCAACCAAAATCTACTAACCCACTAAAGCTCTTGTTTAATCCTTTTTAATATTTTGCTATATTTTTATAATATTTAGTTCGCTAATTCTTATATTTATTCTTTTTTCCTTATTGTTTCCTTGAGAATTGAGTAAATATTTATATTTTTATTTAAATAAGTCAAATTTCTCTTAAAAAAACAATTTAAATTTGAAAAAATACAATTATAAGTGGTAACAGGGTATGGGTAGGGTATGAATACCCGATCCTCCGATGGGTATAGGGATGTGTATGAAAACTGAATACTCGATGGGTATGGGTATGGGGATGGGTATGAATATAATAAATGGGGATGTGGATGGAGGATATAGAATCCTACCCGAATCCTACACATTGTCATCCCTATGTGACATAATGAATAAAGGTGGAAAGACCTGACATGCATTAAATGTGAAAGACATCTTATGATGTGACAAAAAGCATAATGGCGGGAAGACCTGACATGCATTAAATGTGGAAAACATCCTGATGTAACATAAATCATAAAGATGGGGTAGACCTGCAGAAAAATGCAAAACTGGTAGATCTACCAAAAAGTAACTATGAGACAGTATAAAAGAGGGTAAACTATCTCATTTAAAGCGAGGATTTTCATTATCTCTGTTATTTCTCTTACAATTAAATACACCTGTTTTGTTCACTAAATTGATCATCGGGAGTGCTAACGCCGGATCCTTCCGATACTCTTATGCAGGAAGACAACCGATGATCGAATTAGGAATCTTGGGAAGTCTCGATTATTTGGGGCCGATCAAATGGAAACCCCAAATTTGTTGGACACCTTGAGTCTGGGCCTTCGCAAAACTTTCATTATCAACATTTTCCTGAAACTCATCTCAAACGAGCCCATAAATGATTCACCATGAAACTTAATCTGTGTATTTTCTTTGGCTTCAATAACATATTGTTACAACTTCATATTAATTCATTCGATAATATGTAAATACTAATTCATATTGAAAACTTTAAGAGGTAAAATCTTTAATATGTCAGAAGTTTATATTTTCTAAAAATAACACTGCATTAAAGAGATTCAAACTTACCTTTAAATATATTTGGGGTAAGTTCAAGAATGGCCTCTTTTGATGTTTCAGTTACAATTATAGCCTTCCATATTAAAAGAGTTCAAATATTCACTGAAGTTCCCATTATACCCTTTATAACAAATAAGGTAACCTGATTAAATTCGTTCCAGATATCACAGAATATGAACACTTGCAGTTTGTCACCTATTTCATTCGTGACATTGTTACACCTACTTAGATCCAGTCTCTATTCGGAGGTTTTAAAAAGATCATGTCAGGTTTCCACCGATAAACTTAACAGTTATAGAATTAAAAGATGTTCGATTTTGTATTTTCGGTTCCAAACTAAGGTTTACAGTGAAAATGGAAATGCACCCATTACGACCATATCATTCCCAACATGCTTCCGTAAAATTAATAAATCCCTTAAAATTCATACCTCTTTTTGACCGAAACAAGACCAGGTTAAGTGGTTCCCAACGCCACCATCGGAAAATTACGCCCCGGATCGTTTGACAAACAACTCCTCACTGCTCAACCTTACACTCGAGGGAAGATGATCTCAGTTATCCGACTCCTTCGTAAACCGCTTCAAAGACAACCTTGGTTCGTTTCTACTCCAAGGCGTAAAAGCAATTCTTCTTCTCGAAGGGATGAATCAATAGTACACTATGAACACATGTTGAACAAAAGCCTTTATTTTATTAAGAACTTAAAGAAAAATTTATTACATCGCAATGTCCTTTTGGGAGGAGAAAACATGTTTAGCCTCTCTCATAAAGGCTATCACACTCTTGTACATAAAATTAAAAACTGAAAACTAAAACTGAAAACACTCTTGAAATTCTAGACTTACAACGACTTTTACAAAGAAAGATTATTGTTAGAAGACTAAGGAAATGTTCGATGCCTATAAATTCTTCCTGCAGATCTTGACATTTATAGAGGTAGAAGACCTCTATGTTCTCAGATTATTACCCCTAAGTGGAGGTCTCTTTCATCCTTGAATTATTGCTCCACTTGCAGCAATTAGTTGGCATCCAACTCATCTTCACATGGGTTGGGCCTCCTCTTATCTGGTATCCGAAGTTTTTTATGAAAACTTCCAAATCATGCCGATTAGCCCTTCGCCTTTTAGTAACTTGACGGCATCTTTCATGGACCCACTTTTCGTCTTTTTTTTTCGAGTGGGTTGTTACATCTGAGTCACATGTCTCCACCGCTTTGTTGGGGAATCTACTTTTTGGTGGTCCCCAAACTTTGGATACTTCTATGACTTTTTCTTCTCTGTCGCACGGGTCTTCTCCGATCGACTTTTGGCCGAATCTTTTGCCAAATTCGATTCCTTCTGGTTTTGACATTCGGGACAGACCAAGTTCCCAATGGCCTATGTGAGCCATATTGCAATATTTCCTACGAGTTTTTTTACTTCCCGACAAATTGTTTTTTCCCACGTAAGATTTCTTTTCTTTTTCGAATAGGTCTTCTCATGAATCTTATAGTTTTTCCCCGTCATAGTATTCAACAGAATGATTCGTTCACCAATTTTGATAAAACTTGAACGGAAACTTGACTTTGTCCATCTTAGTGAGACACAGACCCACAATCCCATGCCATTCTTGTAATAATCGATCTTCGGTAGAGGTCATGGCCAATTGTACTTCTTTTGAACTAGCCTACTTGATATTTTTGAAGGCTCTTTCATCTAGTCGTCGAACCCTAATGTAATGGAAGGCTTCATGTCCACCTTTTCCGATCGCTCTGTTGTTGCACTTATGAAATACAGCTCCAATGTATCCCCTCGTTTTAGTCTGTCATTGTTGGACCAACACTCGTAAACTATTTTCCGGATCCATTTTGGCAATTTTGTGATCTCCTGGAAGTCCGGTGAAGTAGTATAGATTGAGGCCAAAGCCCCAAACTCGTACCACCTCTTCACTTCTTCAGGGCTCGAATTTGGTAACATCCAAACCCTCGGATATTTTCCAAACATCGATCTTTCTTTTTCTCGAGATATCCATTGCCGGTGATCGCTTTCTCCCAATTCGCCGGGTATTTCGCGCAAGATGAAGAAACTTTAATCTCGTTAGTATCGGTCTTAGAATTGCCCATCATAGGCCTAAGATTGATCTTTTTTTCGCCCTTTACCCCGGCGTCTTTGGGTTGATGTGATAACTCGGGATTTGACTCGAGTATCTTCTCGACTTAGGACTTGTGCTAGAGGTACTTGAATCCTCGCCTACAGGTTGGGGGGCCCTATGCTCTAAACGCTTTTTGCTTATTAGCGGCCGGATGAGTGGCCCTTGAAATGCCGTCCTCAATCGAGAGTGAGATCGTACACATGCTCGTATACGATCGGTTACTTTGTCCCGATCATTCCTTTGTAATTTCCCTACCAAATCGGATTGATGACCAGGGTATCAAATTCTCGGAGTAGCATTTTCACCGGGTCTCCAAGATGTCTTGAGTCCGTGAGGATGGAATCGACTTCAATTCCTCCATATCTTGTTAGAAAATCTGCAAGAACATTTTCATGAGATTTTATAATGACAATATCATAATCATAATATTGACATTCAACTTGCCATATATAAGTATCTAGCTTTTTCTGTTTTGATTCAATTTTGTTTTTCGTAAAAGCTTTAACACTTGAATTATCAATTTTTAAGATAAATGATAAGGGTCTTTTTATGCATGTTTTATGTGTATATTTAAGTATGATTTGAGTTATTTTATCGTTAGTTTCATAAATTTTTGATTGTACATGGTTCACATTACTCCGAGGTGCTTTTATTGGTGTAGATTGATGATTTGGAGTCTTTTTTGGTGAATTTTGGGCCATGGTTTCATGTCAAAACATACCCGGGGTTTCTCGATGCAAAAACACTCAAAATCCCAAGCTAAACGCGTCATTTCGGGGCCTTTTTCACCAAACACGGGCGGTGTGTGTTTTTAAGCACGGCCGTGCTTTTTAAAAGTTAAAAACGAGCAATTTTTCGACCGACGTACCAAACACGGCCAGGCCATGCTTTTCAAGCACGGCCGTGTTGAAAATTCAAAAACACGGCCTACCCGTGCTTTTAAAGCACGGGCGTGCTTTTAAATCCCGGATTTTTTTCTTTGGCGGAAATTATGGAGACTTTCCCTTTCTACTTTTTGACAACCTTTGAGCAACTTTTACACCTCATTTTGATGCACCAAGCTCTATTATTCCCTCAATTGTCATGTGGACACAATGATTCAACCAACTCAACCATGAATGTGCACACAATGATTCAACCAACAACCATGGAAGTGGAGCATTTGTTAGCATTATTGATGTGTTCTTTCACAAAGATGGTGCCTATAAAAGCCAAGAGTTTGAGTTGGAAATATATATAATGCATGTAGTATTCATTGATAGAGATTCATTGTATATTCATTGTATATTCTAAGTTTCAAAGCAAAATACATTGAGAGGATAAAAGAGAGGTAGAGTTGGAAGTTGAAGAGCAATAAAGGAGAAGGCTTGGAGCTCAACATCATTGCAATCAACCAAGGAGGAAGTCTTGTATTGGTCTTGAATAAGAGCTAATGATGGCTCAAAAGCTACCTTTAAAACCGTAGGCAAGTGCACCTATCGTTTTATAGTATAGATTATTGAGTACCGAGTGTCATTCCCACGAGGATTGTAAGAACTAATAATTACCGTCTTTTTGTTATTTAATCTAACAATTTTCGAGTTTTTGTTTGATAAAGAATCTAAATTATCGAAGTGTAAAAATGAAGTAAAATTTGTAAAATAAGAAATCAAGAGATAGAAGTGTGTTTGAATGTAAATCCCTCTAGAATGTTTTTGTGATTTGACAAGTTAAAAATCCAACCATAAGCCCTTAAAAAACCAACCTCTTTTAATAAAATCTCATGTTATGTGGACCGTAGAAATTCGATTTAAGTTAATCCCTTTCTCAAGAAAAACTCCTAATCTCAAGTTGATTAATCGAATCTCTTTCTAGTTAAAACCCCCAAGATTGCATTATAACGATTTATGAATTCCCATATTAGGTTTGACCCTAATCCGGAAGATTTATGTCGTCTATATCTAGGATTGCATGCAACTCTTTTCACTTATACAATTTCTTTTTCACCATAAATCTCTCGACACCCGATGAAGAAAAGATATCAAATTAATATACCGGAAATATTAACTCAAATGAGATAAGCATGATATAAGTGAATCACACACGACATGATGATTTTATTAAAAACATACAAACCTCAATCACAAATTCATTCTAGAGTTCATTACACTCAAACACTAGGAGTTTAGCTACTCATGATCTTGATAAAAGAGTAAATTACACAAGAAGATGTAAATATTATAGACATGGTGTACTTATCTTTCTCAAAATCTCAATTGACTTCTTTCTTGAATATGATGTTGCTCCAAGCCTTCTTCCCCAATGTTGCCTCAAGCTTTCTTCTCCAAGACCTCTTGATCCCAATTCTACTTAATGAAGTGAATACAATGAATATTTCCGAGTATCTAATGAATGCCTCTCCCAATTTCAACACTTGCTTTTATAGGCAACCAATACATTGATAGTACTCTCTTTTATTAAACAATCACCCCCATTTTCCTTGTTGGTTGGTGAATTCTTGTATTCAAGTGATGAGGAGGGGACATGGAGACATGTTTCAAAAAAATAGGGTGTTAAAAGTGTACAAAAGTGGCCAAAATGGGTTGGTTGGTGAGTTTTCCCCAAATTCCGCAAAGAAAAGTCGCAAAAGGAGGTCCCTGACATGCCCGTGTCGGGTAGCACGGCCAGGCCATGCTTCGCAACAAATTTGCTGAAACAGCCCGACACGGCCGTGTTGGACGACACGGCCAGGCCGTGTTCGGGGTCGCATTTTGTGCGATTTTTCCTCCTCTTTTGATCCCCTTCAACATGGCCGTGTTCGGTGACACGGTTTGGCTTTTGGACCCTTTTTCCAATTTTTATCCAATTTATTTCCTTCTTTTTGAACATGGCCATGTTACTTAACACCCCAAGTCATGTTGAGTGATTTTCTTGCCTTTTTCAAGTAATATTGGCTTCACATTGCTCCACATTGCTCCACCTATAATGTTAAACACATCACACGATGAAATGCTACTAAATACTTGAGAAACTATGATTTTTCTAACAAAACAATCCAAAAACTATTGAATTAATAATACAAAATATGTACAAAATGACACTTATCACTAAGTACACCATGTTCATTTTATTCATATCTTCTTGTGTAGTATACTCTTTTGTCAAAGCCATGTGTAGCTAAATTTCTAGTGTTTGAATGTAATGAACTCTAGAATGAATTTGTGATTAAGGCTTGTATGTTTTTAATAAAATCTTCATGTTTTGTGTGTGATTCACTTATATTATGCTTTATTCATTCGAATTGGTATATGCGCAATATTGATTTGAAGTTTATTTTTCATCCGGAAATCGAGAGATTCATGGTGAAATAGAACCTATATAAGTGAAAAGAGTTGCATGCAATCCTAGATATAGGATGACATAAATCTTCCGGATTAGGTCAAACCTAATATGAGAATTCACAAATCGTTATAATCTTTGTCTTGGGGTTTTAACTAGAAAGAGATTTCAGTTAATCAACTTGAGATTAGAAGTTATTCAAGCGCGATAGAGGTTTAACTTAAATCGGGAATTTCTACTACCCACGTAATATGAGATTTTATTAAACGAGGTTGGTTTTTGCTTAAGGGCTTATGGTTGTATTTTTATCTTGTTGAATCACAAAAATATTCTAGAGGATTTACATTCAAACACATTTCTAGCTCTTGATTTCTTAATTCTACAATCTACTTTTATTTGATCTTTTGTAAGTTGCAATTATTTTAAATTCTCTATTTTTCATTTTCCATTTTAACAAACAAAACTCAAAAATTATTAGATTAAATAACAAAAAGACGGTAATTATTAGTACTTACAATCCTCGTGGGAATGACACTTTCGGTACTCAACAATCTATACTATAAAACGATAGGTGCACTTGCTAAGGTTTTAAAGGTAGCTTTTGAGTCATCAATAAACTTTTTAGCCAAAGATAAATAAAGGCCATTTTTTAAAGTCTTTCTCGATGCAAAGAATTCTTTCTCGATATGCCACCGAGTTGCTTCATTGTCTCGTAAATAGACCGCTACAATATCTCGCATGGCACTTCTCCGCTTTGGTGTGGCTTTTGTAAGAATCGCGCCACCAATGATCAGCGGCATCCGTGTAAAGAACCAATTCATCTTCATCCTGCGAAATTGCAAGTTTAGGAAGCTTTTTGCAAACTTCTTTAAGTTGCTTGACTCTTCGATGTTCATTCTCCCATTTGAATCTGCATCTTTTCTAAGCAATGGGCTAAACACCTTCCGTAATGTGCTAGATTGTTTATGAACATTCCAAAGAACATTGACAACTCCAAGAAAACTCAAGTCGCTTCTTGTCTTTCAATGTATCCGAAATCCTCAGATCTTTTCTACAATATGACTTTGTAGGATGATTCCGGATTCGCGATCTCAATTCCTAGGAATTCAATCTGCCTTGTTGCAATCACTCGCCTTCTTTCTCCGAAAGCACTAATCCTTTTTCCTTATGACAAACCTCTCAAAATATTTCCAAATGTTTGAGATGCTCCTTCATGTTCTTTGATGCGATTAGAATGTCATCGATATATACGAACATGAAACTCAAATAATCTTTGAAGAGATTATCCATCTTCCTTTGATATATTTGGGGTGCGTTAGCCAATCCCATAGCATCACGTTCCAAATATAGTGTCCTTGTGGTGTAGAGAAAGTCAGAATTTCTTGCTTTCTTCATCCATCTTAATGTCTGGTAGAATCCGTTTTGCAATCGAACTTTGAGAATATCTTGGCACCTTTGATGCGATTAACTGGATGTTCTCTACTTGGGATATAGTATCCGTCGAACTCCAAAATGTTATTAATCCCTTTGTAATTAATAACAAGTCTTGCTTTCCTCTTTTGATTTCTCCATGGTTTCGACTAAGAATCTGGATCGCTATATGGAGAAACTGGGCGGTGAAATTAACTTAAGGTCAAGATGTTCATTAAGTATCTTCCGCATATCCTCACGATCATCCTGGTTCATAATGATTGGTTTGAATCTTACAAACTCGTACTCTTTCCAGGTTTCACCTTTAAGGATGCTTTGAGCTCATTCTTGTCCCACCATGCCAAAGGATCTTCGTTATAATTCCTTTGATCTTCTTTTCTTGATATCCTCGAAAGTGATATTTGTTCCTCTATGGTAACGCTCACTCTGTGGATTCTCCATTAGACTCATCCATAATTCTACAATGGCTTCGAGTAACTCGTTCTTCTCTCTGTTCTAAATGAATACAAATTATTATCCCATATCTTCTCGATCCTTCCAATGGAACCAAATTGTCTATAGGATAATAAAGCTTCACCAAATTTCCTTCGATCCGCCATTTTTGGATTGCGAAGTTTGGCTTCATCACCACGCTTTTTGCCGCAAAAAGTAATAGGCATTTTTCTCGTAAAATGCTTCCCACGATCTCGGATAATAATCTTATGATCACATAATGTTGTGACAATAAGTCTTCTTGTCTCATTCTCTTGTGTGAATCGCTTGAATGTTTGTAGGAAATTGTTTCCTAGCAAAACATATGCCCATGTATCATGGAAATAGATTGGTGGCATTTTCACCTTGTACCACGTAAGTGGGTACCGCCGCCTCCGATCATGATTTACGCTTGTTTAATTCCCTCAAGTTAAGGATAAGAATCCTTTTAGAGAAATCTCTTCCCGCAATAGTGATAAATCCTCTCCAATTTCTTTAGGAAAAACATCCGCTGCAAGTACATATTCCGACACTGAATCAATATAGGCGTAAATACTCGGCCTTGTATTCAAGATATAACATTCCGATAGAAATGTATATAGAGAATGGACTAGTGGTCATCTCGATTTTGTATCTTTATCTCGCCACCGAACTCCATTCCGTCTTGTAATCTTTCCCAGGTTTATGATCCTCAAGAAATTCAATTCCCAGATTAATTGCTCCGGATTTTTCCCGCAACTCCCGTGTGATAGTCACCAATTTCACCTATCTTCAGGCTTCCTTGATACCTTCCAACTATTGGTTGTTGAAGATAATATAGAACATCACAAGGAAAAATATTATCCTTTTTTGAGTGATGTCGAATATTACTTCAACTTCTCGCCATCCTTCATCGGACATTTTAGTTCTCCTTTGTTTTGAAAACATCCGAAATGCATTGAATCAGTACTAGGTCTCTTTTCTTCCCAACGGCTGCTACTCGTCATTTTTGTCTTCTTGGAAAGACATCATTCTTGCTCAACTCTAAGGCTTCGACTTTTGTTGAAGATCGGTTGATCTTGTATTTTCATATGAATCTCCTCGATAGTTGGAGACTCCATGATTTCTCGGTAGAACCACCGACAAAGTCCTCAAAGATTCTTGGGACTTCAATAAATTCATTTCTCAAGAATACTTCAATGATGTGTATTCGAGAGAGCATATGATATCTTGTATGTGATCGAGTAGGGCTGTTTCTTTCATCAATTCGACTCTTTTGAAATCTTAATGAAGAGTTAGGACTCCATTGAAATCTCGATCTCCCAAATTGTATGCAATTCTAGGATAGACATTAAATGCCAATTTCCCAAAGATACAAATTTCAGAATCGCTCCAAGGCATGAATCCTTGAGATTTGAGATTCACTTATCAAAGATAGCCGCATTGAGTGGCGAATCTATTCCTTCTTTGAATGTTGCTTTAATAATGACTCTTATGGCTCCGATATGAATCCATGAGAGTGTATTTGCAACTTCTCTTTTAACTCGCTTTTGATCTCCGGATTTCTCTAATAGGGACCAATCGCATCTCGATCGGTTCCCTTAAACTCCATCGGAATGGCAAATTCTCCTATTGTTACTCTGTGGATAATTTGGTGTTTTCTATTACGAAACTCAATCTTATCCAATGCTTTTTCCATTGCTCTAATTGTAAACCCATCATAGATTTGAAGCTTTGGATCTTCCTTCATGATTCTCATAAGAGTTTTATGAGAAACCGTCGTGTGAGAGAGGAATCCCGACATATCCTCCCCGATCTGTCTGTGAAGAATTTCTTCTTCACTCGATTCCCCGAGCCGAGTCACTTCCATCGTTAGAATAGATCTCTTCTTCATAGATGCTTTCATCCGAGGTATATCCTCAAATTGATACACCAGATAAGATCTTGATAATAGGCAGCTTTCCTCAATTTCTCGTGTGGCCTCGATCCGCCTCGACTCCTCGTTTTTGATTGTCCGGGCAATCCGCTGAGATATGCCCTCTTGCTCCGCATGTCCAAAGAATTACGAGTCTTTGAAACTTTCATTTGCTCGTGTGAGCACGCCCGAAAGTTCTCCTTCCCGGTGTTCTATCGGTACTTGCTTGATTAGACCCCGATGAAGAGGCTCTACTCCTACTTGGTCTTTGGTCTTTGCCCCGCTTTTGTAACTTCGGGCTTTTTGTTTTGACTTAAAACCTTCTAGGTCTCCATGAAGACCTGCTTTTTTGTTGTTGCTTCCTCGGCGGTATGGATGGCTTCGCTCTTCTTCTTCTTCGTGTCGCGCGGTTGACTTCCCACAATTGTTGGGATGTCATTATCCACGCAACATAGAGGAATCGCTTTGTTAATTCCTCTTAATCTCTTGTAATTCTGTCTGAGTCAGCCGCTTGGTAACACCATTCGATAACTTGGCCTTTAGGAAATACATTTTTCGCCACGCTTTCTACTTCCGCTCCATCCTCAGTATTCCCCGATAAGCATTTCTCTTCGGGACTCGGAATTTTGGCAAAGAATAGTCAGACTTCCTTTTCTTCAATCTTGGATTTCCACCCAGGTATTCGGTGAACAACTTGATATATTCGTCGATATGACAAATATCACATAACTCAAGCTATAAAGGGCTTGTTTATATCTCTTTCTTTTTTCATCCTCTAATCCCCCGAAATAACCTGTCGTGCCGATGAACTGGATTTTGAATAGTTTTGCCATCCCATCGACAATTCCTTTAAGTGATTCTCCCGATGTGACCGAACCTTTTGTACTCAGACGGTCATATCCCAGAATCTTCACCGATCCTTCAAGACTCATTTCAAGGAGTAAAATGAATGAATCCTTTGCAAGATCGAGGGTTCCTGCAAAATTCTCATACCAAGCCCATTCATCAATGATAACTTCTCTATTTTCAAAATCTGGGATGTCCGATTTAACATCAACCCATATGGATGTATTGGGTCGAGTGCGATCTTCCATAAGGCGCCGATAAACATTCGCCTTCCAAAGTGGGTTGTCTAGTTCCCCGCAAAGAGGTTTCGACTTCCCCGCCCCGAGAGTGGATCACTCCCGGTCGTGAAATCCCGGCGTGTGGCATCCTCTCATCCCGAGCTCCATGATTCGAACCCGTACTTTCTTCGACGTTAGGATTAATCGGTGGTGGTGGTGGAATTGGTCTTCCCGATGGATCATAGGTGACCAATGTTCCATCTCCTCGTATTCATCTTTAAATCTACAACTCCTAATCATGCGAATGATTACTGCAAGGTCATGTAGATCTTTAAGATTCATATTTTCTATATCCATCTTTTTAATTTTTGATGGATTTTCCTTTGATTAAAGCAATGAGCTTCTCCTCATCCGTCATTTTTCATATAACTTCTTGTTGGTTTCCTTTCTCGGTGTAAATAGGTACTTGTCCCAAAATCTATACGCTTTTTTCCTTCGAAGAACTCGGCCTATCCTCCGAGGTTCTTGACTCGTTTAAATATCATGGATGAGTTCAAGAGTTTCCTTATGATATTTCACCATCGTCTCCATCTGTTCGATCCGATGAACTTGTCTTCGTAGATGAATATGGCGGTTGCCATAATTCCGCACCGTCTTACGACTTCTCTAAGATCTTCTAGAACTTAGATTTGTCTCTGGAAGTATCTCGTTCCACTCGGTACTCCATCAGAATCATTGTTCGATGTGAATTTTCATGAACTGTTTCTTGAAGGTTCATCAAGTGAACATATATGGTCCGCGTTAAGCATCCAGAATCGCTTATAATATTCTCGCTCGCGCATTTTGCATTGCGCTTAAGGTTTCCCGTCGGCTCTCGCCTGCCTGTTCTTTTTCTTCATGTTGGTATTCCCATATGAAACCTGGTCAAGGTGTTCTTTTACATGCATACATCGTCAATATTTGACGATATGTCCTGTAAGTGGTACATCTCGGACATCATCCGGATCCATATACTCGAGTAATTTCTCCTCACCAATTGTTAATTACATAAATATAATAAATTTAACTAAAAGTTCTTAATAAACTTAGGCTTTGATACCATTTTTACGGCCCCTAAAATCTTTAAAAAATCATTAGTTTACCCTCAACCTTGTATAAGGGGTATTTTGGGGTTTTATCAAATAAAAAGGTTATTTTTGAACATCTTGAATAAGTAAGGCCATTGTTGTACATGTGCTTTAAAATTAGGCAATTTTCAATCTTTTCCCCAATATATTTTTACTTGTTCCCTTAATTAAAAAAAGTAAAAGGTAATAAACGTTCCAAAGCATCCACTATTTCCCCACTGGTCACTGCTACAAATCCCTAATGGCATAAGCTATACTTTCAGCTGAGTCAACTAAGCCCTCTTTTCTGAACTCTCACTGATCACTCTTAACGGATATCGTACTCGCACCCATAGGCAGGTTTTCACACTCTTCATTCCCGCGTACTGAGAGCAATGACAGAGGCTTCCGACGATGCGAAGGACATCGAGAAGCTCTACGAGTATGGAGAACGCCTCAATGAAGTCAAAGACAAGTCAGAGGTCCCTAATTGTTTACGTTTCCATCTACATTTCTGTTTCCTCATTCTAATTTCTAGGGTTTCAATTGATCTTCAATTCTGAGAAATTTCGTGATCTGAAAGTTAAGTTAGTGCTTTCTGGTTTATAAACAGAATGCTGAGGATTATGAGAACATAATTAAGGCGGTAAAGAGCAGCAGTGTGAAAGCAAGGCAATTAGCTGCGCAGCTAATCCCTCGGTTCTTCAAGTACTTTCCTGGTTTATCGGTTAATGCAGTCGATGCGCATCTTGATTTGTGCGAAGCTGAAGAACTAGGGGTCAGCTTTACTTTATCTCTGTCACAAACATTTGTTGTTTCGCGACGTATGAAATGTCTGTTATTAGAAGCTTAAAGACTTCTAACTTTTTACAGCATGGAATGATGTTTTAGATGGTTGGTTCAATTTTGTTTTTCTTTTAAATGCTGGTATGAAATGTGTTATATTTAAACGCACGTTTGTCACGATTTTTAATAGGTATTAAGCTAAGTCCTGTATAAACCACATTTTCAGATTCGGGTGCAAGCGATTCGGGGGCTTCCTCTTTTCTGCAAGGATACACCGGAATATCTCTCTAAAATTGTTGATATTCTTGCACAACTTCTCGCTGCTGGTATTAAATCCTTTGAGGATTTTTAATAAATTTTGAATATTAAGACGAAATTGAATTGTTAGAAAAGTAAGGACATCAATTTATAGAAACATATATGATTCTTCTTCTTCTTTTTCCTTTTTTGTTGTTGTTGTAGAGGAAAATGTGGAGCGTGATGCGGTACATAAAGCACTTTTGTCTTTATTGAGGCAGGATGTTCAAGGTAAATTTACAGATAACTGACATGTATGAGAATGTCTATATGTGTATTTTGCCATCTTAAAGCGGCAGAATTAGTTTGGGATGTGGGATGCTGATATCACATCTTGCAGCTCTGTTGCCTGCCCGGCCTCTAAAGTTGCTTTTAGTGCTTGACTGTTTCTCAAGCTGTTCCAATGACGCGAGTTTGTTAGGTCGTGAGTATTGTGTATAACAAGCATGTCTTTGAAGAGCAAAGGTTACAAACAGAAATAAAACTAATAGTTGTAAAAAGAAAATACAAATTGAATTGAGAATAAGCAATAGATCATGAAAATCACTTTTCAACTTAGTACAATGAAAACTGATATGAGATGGTGAAAAGAAAAATGCCTCCACCAAAGTTGATGTGAAATTAGAGAATTGGGTGAGTCTAGGCTCAAAGACTCGTTTGCCTGGCAGTGTTCTTTCAGCAAGCATGTCTGCATAGTATCCTGAATTTTGTTAAATTTGCATGTGTAAAATATTAAAATTGTTGCAACCTTTTACTGTAGTCTTATACTCTGTATGCTAGTAAAGAGATTTTCGAATTTTGTTCTAAGGCTTGATGCGATCTCTAAATGATTAGGTTTCCCTGCATTATGTTCTTATTTTATCGTGCTTTAATCCTTCAGAATCCACTTGTATATTTGCTAAAATCATCATTAATAGGAAGCACTAATTCGAACATAAGATGTGTATTTCTCGTCTTTCCACTGTTTCTCATGGGTTTTCTGAATTTAACTTACAGCTTCAAGTAACCGGCAATAGATTGACATTGCAGAAATTCACTTTGTTGAAATAGCAAAAATGGGTATGCTCAACTTTGTTATTACTTTATGTCAGAATAATGGGGCAGACTGTTAAAAGAATAATAATTAATAGGATAGCGAAAGTTACTAGGATTTTCGTTATTGTCCTAGTAGTGTGATTACGTGGTAATTTGATGCTATGGTGGAGGCTATATAACAATTTCAAATAGCTTGTAATGGGTCTTATAGAACTTAAAAATCAATAAATCATAATTTCTACCTCAATAAACAAACTCATAACTTCGAAACTTAATTGAAAATTCATTTGATTCTAATTCTTAATTATATGTTTTTATGGCCACTTATGTTTCAGTTTTTTGTGTTAATTATGATTGAATCTATATAGAGTTACACCATAACCTGGTAACTGGTGGGTCTGCCTGCTTCCTTTAGTTTAACTTTGACTTTTTTTCTTCAATATAATGTTGAGACTCATATAGTTCATGCATTGTTTATGCAGCTTCTTTGACAGCCCTATTTAAGCATGTTGAGAGTGTTGATGAACAGATAACAGATGAAAATCTACGTGAGAGAACCCTACTTTTTATTAGAGACAAGGTGGGAAGACAGATATTCGAATTCCTTTGAAATTGTTATGGTGTATGCCTTCTTTTCTTCTTTAAAAATTGATTTCCACATTATTCCATGGTTTATCCATCTAAGTTAGATCTTTAATTTAGGTCTTTCCACTTAAAGCTGAGCTCTTAAAGCCATCGGAGAAAATGGAAAGGCACATAACCGATTTGATAAAAAGGGTATGTCTACGATTTCCTCTACTTTACTAGGGATTAAAATTTTCCCTTAGTGATCCTTTCCCCATCAATATAATGGAGCTCCATTATTTATAATGAAAGTAAAAAGAATTTGCATCAAATATGTCAATCTCAAGTAGATAATTCGCAGAGCCTACAAGATGTCACGGGAGCTGAATTTAAGATGTTTATGGATTTCTTGAAAAGCTTGAGCATGTTCGGAGAGAAAGCTTCTCCAGAGAGGATACAGGAGCTAATTGAAATTATCGAAGGCCAAGCTGATCTGGATGCCCAATTTAATGTGAGTATCCTTTTTAATGTTTAATGATATGACATGCTCCAGTGTTGGTTCCAAAATTACATGGGAGGAAAAGGTGTTAGTTCTCTCATACTAAGAAGTGAAATCATGGACCCTCCTTATTCTTATAAATGTTTACATCCTCATATTATTTTGTCCAGTTGTCGTTCTGCGTGAGTTCTTAGCACAATGGATTCCAATAAATTATCCTGATGTCAATAGATCATACACTTGACCTGAAAGTCTTCGAACCCAAACAATATTGTTGATGTCCTCAGACACACCAAAGAAGGATGTGCTCTTTCCCACCTTCAATCTGCTTTCTTGAGTGGGGGAATACCAACTTTTCAAGTCTCACTTTATAATGTGGTCTATCTGCAGGTTACAGATGGAGATCATATAGATCGACTGATTTCATGTCTGTTTATGGCTCTTCCATTTTTTGAGGTTCATGTCATGCTCATTAGTTATTCTCTTTCATTCTTTAATCAAATTTAGTTTTATGTTTGCTGACTTTTGCATTACTTGCAGAGGGGCGCATCTAATAGCAAGTTTTTCAACTATTTAAACAAGCATCTTTTTCCAGTTTTTGATAAGGTACATATTTCACACTACTTTTTCAATTCATCCCACATGCACAGAACTTTGGATGCACTTTTGTTAATGTTTTAGTCGGTTTTGGGAGTTCTTATACTTCTTTTATTCATGAATTATTTTTGGACTATCTTAATTGAATTTTTTGGCTTTTCAGTGAAATGTGGTAATATCACTGTACATAAAATTATCAGAAGAGCATTGAACAAACCTCTATGTAGGACGGTGGTTTTTTACGTCTGCTATGTGGTGATGTATGTAAGAGAGTTTACTGGAGATCCGTGGGTCCATGGGTGGGGGTGAATTATGTGTGCTTTCTTTCATGTTTATGTTTAGGTGTACCTATGTTTGCGGCAAAGAATTTGATAAATGAATTTGTTTATCTTCCACTACTTAAAGCTCGTTTGTTGTTAACTCGCGCATTGGATGTCTGCTTTGGATTTATGGGAACTTAATTTTACTGATAAAATAAAAAGACCAGATATCAGAAGTGCGGATATTTCTGCTCATTGTTGGATTGCTAAACCTGTTGGCAAATGTAAATGGGTTCAATATTAGTTAGATATTTGATTCATATATGACAGCTATTTGCTCTATATTTGATTCAGAATATATGACTGCTATTTGCTTTGTCAGCTTCCTGAAGAACGGAAAGTGGATCTGCTTAAAAATCTTGCTGAGGGTTCGCCGTACACTTCCTCACAAGACTGTAGACAAATTCTCCCTGCTGTTGTTGTGCTCTTAAAGGCAAGTACAATTATATTTTATGCATGGCGATTTTGATGCAACGTCTAGTCTTTAGTGCATTCTTTATATGGACTTTAAGATCTTATATTGTCATTACCATGATGAAGCTAGAGCCTAGAATTGTTTGGTTATGCTTCATCTTGCTAATCCCTTTGACATGCGAGGACTTTGGTTGAGAATGTCCGTTCATGCAACTTTATGCCTCATGCAACTTATTTTATGTTGTTTCAGAAGACCATGCCTCGAAGAAAAGCAGAAGAGATGAACTTTACTTATGTTGAGTGCTTGTTATATGCATTCCACCATTTAGCTCACAAGGTAATCCATGTTTCCTTATCTTACCTTTTCCAAATGTCTTGCACACTAACATGTTCATACTCCTCCTCTTCCCATTATTGGACAGGCACCAAATTCGACTAATAGCTTATGTGGTTACAAGATTGTGACTGGACAACCATCAGATAGGCTTGGGGAGGACTTCTCAGATCAATACAAAGATTTCTCTGAGCGGTGAGTTTATCCTGCACATGCAATCACTTGATTTTATGCCTCTTCTTTCATGTCTTTTAGCTTTAATTTTATAGAAAAAAATGAGTTAAGTGGAGAAATCGTTACTTGTTTGCCGATTTTTTAACTTCTGCTGATATTATCAAGAAATGGACATTTGTGTTTGTTTCTTTATTTACAGTTAGTTCCTCTTGCTTTATTGTACTGTCGACCCTTTGTTTTTTTGAAAAATAACATTTTGCTTAATGCCACAGATTAAATTGTGTTGAAGACCTATCCCGGGCCACCATGAGGAAGTTGACTCAGGGATTAGCAGAACATAATAAAGCACTGACAGCTGCTGTATCTGATGAGGCAAAGGCTACCATTGTGAGTTCATAATCAGTATATTTTCTACTGAGCCAATAACTTGGATATACTGCAGATGGACTTACATGATTTTATATACAATCTGCAGAGAACGCAGAAGCAGAATGCTGCAACTGGGTTACGAACTTGCAATAACATCTTGGCTATGACGCAGGTAAGTGGAAGTACCATAATTATTGCAATTTGGAAATAGACGTTCAGGTCTTTAGCTGACATTCTTTTCACAACTTAGCCTCTGCAATCCAAGACACCTTCATTTATTGGAGACAAGAGTATCAACTTATCTTGGAAAGATGCAGTGAAACCTTCATCAACATCATCTGCTACTACTACAGGGTATGTTCCTACACTGCACTTTTCACGGGTGGAAAGGAAGTGTTAGATTTCACCTTTCTAATCACGACTAACAAAAGTTTCCAGAAAAAATAAATTTTCTGACTAAACTGCTACAAATATATTATTCTGTACTGAACTATTCTGACAGTCTTATAGTGCTAAAGTTTAAGAAATGATATTTTTCTTTCAGAAAGTAATTCCATATACACCCGAAGAATTTTCACTTATTCGATATGCTTTTATTAGCATCTTACTTCTACTTTCATTGAAATGTTGCTCATATCTCAATTTTGTGGGGTTTAAGAAATTCAATATATATTTTCTTATTCTCATCTACAGAGTGAAGCGTCCTGGTGCACCTGATGCACATAGCGGTGCTGGTAATAGCCCTTCAAAAAAGGGACGTGGAGGTGGCAGTACACAAAACCAGCTTTCTAATAGAGCATTTGGAGGTCAATCGTATGGAGGGCGAACTGTGGGGGGTAGAGGTAGGGGTCGTGGGCACGGGAGGGGGAGGGGGAGAGGGACGGGGAGGGGAAGAGGTTTTCGACAATAGCCTTGTTTCAGCCACCAATGTAACATAAGAAGAAAAATATTTAACTTTTATAGACCAGAATATACGAGGCTCAAGTCGATTTGCATTAAAATGTACCATCATTCTGTATTTGAGCAATTTTGATGAGGGGAAGAGATGATTGTAGAATCTTGTCATTCAATTAAGAATTACTGGCATCTCCTAACAAATAATAACTTGTTTGTGCTTTTATACAAAAAATAAAGGAATCAATTCAATTATCAACAGTCATTCCTAATTCACTAACACTGTTTTACTTACACATCAACCATCATAGCCATTGATGGCTTCAACATCTCCATGCGCACAACAGCTAGCAAAGATGAATTTCCACCCAAGGTTTTTTCACTTTCGAGAAATTCATGTTGAACCAGGTACAGTTGGCTATCCTAAATACTTTGTTCCTTGTGCCACCATTTATAAAACTGGTGAACCGAAAACATCAGATAACAAATTGCAGAAGTCCCAGCTGAGAAAATGTAGAGGCCCCAAAAACTTTGCCAGCTCAAGCTATCAACTGAGTCAGAATTATGAGAACACTTGTGGGAGGAAGAAAAATATTCGAGCTCCAGTTGCTTCAGCCTACCGTTCTCTGATAGAGTCAGGATCGCTTGAGATACATCGTCGGCTATAGGAGACCCTTTCTGAAATGCCTGCATGGTAAAGATGCAACCAAGTGTTTTCAATCAATTCAACACATCCTACGATGAAACGGTTTGCTGGGGCAAATTTAGCTTAATTACAACAAACTCCAATTATCTTTCTAAATTACAAATACTGAGTTTATTTTTTCATATTTAGACTAAACCTCATGTATAGTTTTGTTAAGCAATAATTACAAAAACTACTCCTGAGGTTTGGGTTGATTACACAAAATCCAAAGAAGTTTCAAAATTACAGAAACTACCCTGAGGTTTTATTTTGCCTTAATTTAAAGGGGCTAAATGTGATATTTTTATAAATATAAAGGGGGTTTGAAATTCGTTTTCTTATGAAGGGGAAAATATAAGACGAAACCAAACCTCAGGTTTCTTTTTTGTAATTTTAAAATTTCTCTGGGTTTTTTTTTTGTAATTACACAAAACCTCATGGGTAGTTTTTGTAATTATCCCTTTTTGTAATTAACCATTTTGTTCTATTAAAAACTGTAAATACTTACGAAACCCAATCCTCCAAATCTGTCTCCGACTGCACTGGAAGTGTTTCCAGAAACAATGTATCCCTCACAGTAGTAGTTGAGAAAAGCTTTCTGATAAGGAAGTTCGAGAAACGCTGCAGTTATGTTGCCGCTCTCAAACTCTTTCGGATAATCGTATTGACTGCTGATGTTCTTGATGTTGTCGGGATGGAAACCGAGCACATTTTCTAAATACTTCCTTACAAAAGAATCGCCATCACATCCGATTTTCGCATTCTTATCCTTCAACCATTGGATCCCTGAGACACTAGGTACAAGGCGAGGGACGGTGAGCAACGAAGAGAGGTTAGCGGTGTAGCTTGAGGTTAAAGCAAGAACCACAAAGAGCCACACCAGTACCACTATACGAGTGTAGTTGTTGTAAACCTTCTCCCCTGTAAAATTGAAAACTGGGATTATCTATAAAAGTTTAAGGGATAATTACAAAAACACCCCTGAGGTTTGGGCTAATTACAAAAAACCCAAAGATGTTTCAAAATTACAAAAAAAAACCCATCATGTATGATTATGTGTTAAATTTAAGGGAGTAACTCTAGTATTTTTATAAATATCTGGGTTTTTTTGTAATTAACCCAAACCTCAGGGTGTTTTTGTAATTATCCCAAAGTTTAATGTAATTTTGAATACTAACTGGAGTTTTTGGTAAATAGGATCCGGAGCAGTTATTGTAATTTACCCTAGTTGGAAATATGATAGTATTACTGAAGATTTAACTTACTATGAGCAAAGAAGAGCGACGAACATGTAAACCACAGAGCAGTGTTCAGCTGATTCCACCAACGCCCTTCATATTCCGGATTCAGCTGACGCTCCAAAAGCCAAACGATTAACACCGTGTATAGCAAGATGGCACCAGTAATTGCCCACATTTCACCAGTGAAAGGCTGAACAAATATCCAAGCTTTATTCTGAGCTTGGGACTTCACAGTAACCACCATTGTCAACCCTGACTCAGTGAAGGGCTGAGTGAACTCCACAGCACCAGATCGATTGGCAAGTATAGTAATATCTCCGATTACAGCATCAAATGTCTTCAATCAAACATACAACATGAAATTAATTTTTGTTAAAAAGATTTGTCGTAAGTTTTAGGTATAATTGCAACAGACCCCCACAGGTTTGAGCTAATTACAAAAAGACCCAGAGATGTTTCAAAATTACAAAAAGCCCGTCAGATTTGATTTTGTCTTATATTCAAGAGAGTAACTGTAATATTTCTGGAAATATTATGGGTTTTTTTTGAAATGGTTATTGATTGTGAAGGGAAAAAATGAAAAACAAAATCAAACATCTAACGGTTTTTTGCAATTTTCAAAAATCTCTTTTTTTTTTTTTGTAATAAGTTTTAGGGATAATTATAAAAACACCCCTAAGGTTTGGGCTAATTACAAAAAAAACGGGAGATTTTTAAAAATTACAAAGAACCCCTTGAGATTTGATTATGTCTTACATCTTTCCTTTCATAAGCGAAAAATATTTCAAAGAAACCCCTGACATTTGTAGTAATATTACAGTTAACCCCTTAAATTTAAGGTTGAATCAAACATAAGGGGGTATTTTGTAATTTTGAAACATCTCTTGGTTTTTTTGTAGTTAGCCCAAACCTCAGGGGTGTTTTTGTAATTATCCCTAAGTTTTATGAGAAATATCAATACCTTGTTTGCAACACAATCAACAATTTCATCATAGCTGCCATAGAATGGTATAAATTCGTACGGAAGAGGATAACGTTGCTCCAAAATCTTCAACACCTCAAGAAAGATATCAATGCAAAAACCCGAATAGCTCCAGCTGTTTATACTTGAATTCCAAGTCACCTTCACGAATTTCTCGAACGAAGTTCTACTGGTACCCCAATCCGAATCGGATTTGCTTCAGTAGGCATCGACCATCCCTTAGGAATCCGCTTTAAATCCCCGCCAATTTACGGAATCAAACCATTTTTCCATGTTTTTCTCCTCCAGCTTTTCTCTGCTTTCTTCAGTATCCACACTTCTTGAGAAACCAAGCTTTGATGACCAAACACCAACCTCTTTATACCTTTTGCCGACGACATTTACAATATTGAGGACAGAGGGCTGCATTAGCTCTCCGCCTCTAAAACTAACAAGCCCGCTCAAACCCGTGAAGTTAGTCGATAAAAAAGTTTCCAAAAACATCGTTGAACTGTTCGATTTCTTAATAGCCTTTCTGATGGCAGTAACGCTATCATATGCGCGTAAAGCATATACGCTTGGCTCAGAATTGTCTTCATTAGGTAATCAGACCGAAAATCTGCTGGAATTTCTGCTTAAACTCCCGAAATGATCTCCGCTTTCGAAAAATAAGTTGTCACTCCCAAGGCACCTTCCATTGATGATATGACAGAAGTGTTAACCGAATCAAGTAAACCGGCTAAAGGGTCTGATATTATCCATGCAGAATCTTTTTGAACAAGTCTCAACTCCTTTGCTTCTTTGAACAAAAGAACACCCAATTCCAATGATGTCTTAAGGACTATAAAAACCCGGGCTTGCTTGCTCAACAGATGAACAACTTCTTGACGGACAAAGCTGTTAGGGTCGGATAAAGAAGAAAACGGTGGAAGAACTAAACGATGTTCGATTTCCACGCCCACGGCCATTAATGTTTCTGATAACAGAATAAAAGCCCCTGAATCACTGCCGTGAGAGTCCACTTCGTATATTACTATGACTTTTCGCCACTGGAAAGAACGAACGATATCTGTGATGCATTTGATTTGTTCTTTTATATCAGGAGCCATCTGAACCAGAAAAGGCCAGTGCTGTTGTATGATTGGTTTTTCAATTGCGGACATTGCAAATGAGATTATCGGCACTTTTTCTTGGTTTCCAACACTAGCAACCAAAGCAGTTTCAGTCCATGTACTCAGGCTAATGATGGATTGCACATTCTTCTCTCTGACAAACTCTTGTGCTGCAAGAAACATTAAGAGTTTGTGAAAATTATTTTTAGGGATAATTACAAAAAAACCCAGAGTTATTTGAAAATTACAAAAGGGTTCCGTCTTACATTTTTCCCGGTGATTTTCGAAAACATTTCAAAAAATCCCTTGACATTTGCAAAAATATTACAGTTACCCCCTTAAATTTAAGACAAAATGAAACCTGAAGGGTTTTTTTTGTAATTTTGAAACATGTCTCAGTTTTTTTAACGGTTTTAGCTCTCTTCCAGCTTCATAAACATCATCTTATTGGTGATATTGGTCATTTATTATATGACAAAGGTTATTATCATAGTCATTTCAACTTTCATCCTCAATATACGAGAAAATCTTAGAGCATCATATTGATAGACGATAGTGCAGCAGACCATATAAAATACGGGATAATCACAAAAACATCCCGATGTTTAGCCTAATTACAAAAAAACCCAGTAAATTGGAAGTAGAAAAAAGGGAACATTCAGAGAGAATGGAAAGAAACACGTGTAAAATTTAGGGATAATTACATAAAAACCCTTGAGGTTCGGGCTAATTACAAAAGGACAAAGAGATTTTTGGAAATTACAAAAACACCCTTGAGGTTTGATTTTGTCTTACATTTTCTCCTTCATAAGCAAAAAATATTTCAAACCCCCCTGGAATTTAAAAAATTATTACAGTTACCCCCCATTAATTTAAGACATAATCAAACCTGGGGTTCTTTGTAATTTTAAAACATCTCTGGTGTTTTTTGTAATTAACCCAAACCTCAGGGGTGTTTTTGTAATTATCCCTAAAGTTTATGAACCTGCATAGACTGCCTGCAATGGACTTTCACCAGGATTCTGAAAATAAAGAAAAGCCTGGTGATGCTCGGAGGAGTTGTTGAAGTTTCGACCAGCTACTTTTACGGCAGTTCTCATTTCTTTGCCAATGCGAGTATTATTGTCGAGTAATGCCCCTATACTCATGGTATTCATCTCTGAGGTTGTCATAGAAAAAAAATCAAAGAATATAAGCAGGAAGCTAATGAATGCATAATGGACAGAGAAGGTCGATATATGAAGCTTCGATCGAGCATGGGAATTCTTTGGATTTAACATACTGACAGAAGCATTCAATAACCATACAAATGTATCTCGAATTTAAGAGCTTGATATCATTGACACATTAATATGATCAGGACATGAACTAACAAAGATTCATGCATTTATAAGTTTCCCAAGCAAGAATCAGCTTGGAAACTTACCTCAATAGATTGTTGAATGGACCATTAGTATAAGTTGGTTCACACATATCATATGACTAAGTCCTAGTACTATCTAGACTAGCACTAACGGACAATCATTGGCTTACCAAATTGTTTTGTATTTACACTTTGGTGAATTTTGTCAATAAACTGATTTCAGATATCCTAGCTGAAATCATCTAGTTCATTTTCTCTTTTAGGAAAAAAAGAGGCTAGTATTCAGTTTTAATTACTTTTAAGGTTCTGCAGTCAAGGTCAACCCAAAATTTTCAAGATTTTTCACACGGCATCTCGAAATAAAATAAGCGTAACACCAGTTTGTATCTTTCTGGTATTCTTTCCACACGGCTCCAACCCTCAAAACCACTGTTATGAAAATCTCCGACTAGCCCGGATTAGTCCTCACTAGGCGCTAGACTCCTCTTCTCCGCCTAGGTTTTTCTTCGGACTAGGCCCCGCCTAAGCCCGCCCAGATCCCGCCTAGTTCTCGCCAGACGATAGCCCCACCGCCGCCCGACTAGCGTCTGGCGCTTTTGAGAACACTTGCTCAAAACAAGTTTATAGAACATAATTTTTTTTTCATAAATTCGAATATATATAAAAATCAAAGAGAAAAATGATGTTTACAAAGTCAAACAAATGAAGAATAACGAAAAACAAGAGAAAGGAATAGACAAAAATTCGATGAACCCAAGTCACATGCCGACTGGCAGAAAGAATGAGGCCTCATTAAAACCTACCAAGGTAAAACCCACCCTAGTGAAAACCCTTGTAGGAAAAAAATGGAATAAGAAAAAGGAAAAGAAATCGAAAAACACAATCCGACGCACAACCCGATTGAGAGTCGCAGAGGACGCACGGGTCGTGTCCATCGAAAAAACCAGTCAGCGAAGACTCATAGGGCGTGCTCATAATCACGGACCGCCGTAAAGTTGAAATGCAACTCTCAACAAAGGAACCCTCCCAACTAATGTCTAAGGTGATAAAGAAAGTGCGATCCGCAACAATAAATTTCATGAAAGAAAAAAATCCGGCGCCACATCCCACCAAGTGTTACCCACAATATAAGCCTCCCGTGCTTCGAAAGGGTGTCGGGCTGATTAGCCTCCCAAAAAACATGAGACGCCCGAAAAATTTATAGAACAGAATAAATAGACTAAAAAAATGTCAACCTTTGACATTTTTTGTCTCTACAATTACCATCCAGCAATTGACTATAGTAAAACCTCAAATAAAATATGGAATCAAGAAAATACAAGCCTTTGACATGAATAAAACATTATGGCAAGAAAATTAACAGTAAGAGTAAAAAAAGGAAAGAAATTCACCGGGCAAAGCTTTGAATCAAACTTGAAAACGGCCATTGCAACTTTTTCAAAGAATTGTTTATTTCGTTTCGGGCATTAATTCGGAAGGTCACTGTCTTAGATTCTTGAATTCTTGGACATCAAGATTTGTTGATATTGATTATTGTGTTTGCATTTGAAGTCCTTAATCCGGACAAATACGAAGTTTCTAATTTCCATGATGACTTTTATGCAGATAGCAAGTTGATAAGGCTAAAATCGTTGCCGACTCCCAGAAATTGAGGACTTTATCCTCCTTCGTTGTGGCTGAAGCTGAAGTTTTCTTTCGCTAATTTTTGGCTTTTCAAGATAATAAGTGAAAATATACTACTTTTGGGTTTTTTTTTTTTTTGAGAAGATACTACTTTTGGTTTTAGTTGGTTTGTGTAAGGTGTAATTTGTAAACGATAAACTCTTTTTTTTTTTGAAGTAAACGGTAAACTTTAAAGAGACAAGATAAGATTTTGTAGAAGTCGGTCAAAATCTGTACATCGACGACGTCGTGAAATACTGGAAATAAATTGGTTATTTCACGCTTATTGCCTTTTTTTTTTTGAGAATTTATTGCCTTATTCGACATGAAATAAATTTGATGATTTATCAATTCTTTTAAATCGTAGCACAAAAATAAGAGACAATTACGTACATTGTGGATATTCTTTTGTCCAGGCCGAATACATGAAATACCAGATGGAAAGATTTTTTTTTTCTTTTACAGTAAGAAGAGGTTTCCTTATTATCGTGTTCAAACGCAACGGTCACAATATCAATTAATTTCATTTCCTTTTTCACTAAACCTTCCATCTTATAAGTAGATGTTGCCCAAATGGATAGTGTTCCAAGTTCCAACTCCATAGGTTTGTGACATATATCCCATTTTGATTTTCTTTTTTTGAAACGAATTACATGAATGTGTCATTGTAGGACATTTAGCAAAATCGCAAGGGGATTGGACACTACCCACTTGGGAAGATTGATGGCTTGGAAACACTGACGGATTTAGGGCTAGGCCAATTTGGGCCTTGGCCCAGCCCTCTTTTCTTAAAATAATAATATTTAGTGAGAATTTAAAAAAAAATCAGTTATAATTTGTATTATTTTTTTCGGATTTTCTATCTAGTCCACCTTATTTTCGTGTATCGGTCCACCCTTTTAGAGTCTCCTAGCTCCGTCGTTGCTCGGAAACTACTCCTAAAAACAACCTAGCCAAATGCACATATCGTTTTATAGCAAAGCTATGCGAGTATCGAATGTCATTCACACGATAATTATAAGTACTAGTAATTATCGTCCTTTTGTTATTTAATATATCAATTTTCAGATTGTTGTTTTGTAAAGAAAAAGTAAAAATCTAATTAATCAATAAATTACAACGTATTGGATAAAAGAAGATTCTAAAACAGGAGATCAAGAGCTAAAATATGTTTGAATGTTAGTTAATCTTTCTAAAATATTTTTGTGATTTCAACAAAAACAAATACAACCTTAAACCCTTAATAATTATTACTAACCCCTTTTAACATAATATGTAACGCCCGGGGCTGAAGAGGGCGGAGAGTAATCGCCGATGCAAGAAGGCACGGACAATAAGCGGCTTCTGGCAGGCTTCTAGGCGAAAAGGAACATGAATGAACCAATGCCACACTCGAATAAGAGGAGATTATGAGACTGTGTAGGTATGAGACTATGCAGTTGAGGAAGGCTTAAAAGATTTGATAAGTACTACTCATACCAACAAGATGCATCTTTTTTTTTTGTTACTCATCTCATAAAAACTCCGAAGTTAAACGTGCTTGGCCCGGAGTAATTGTGGGATGGGTGACCCCTTGAGAAGCTGCTCTCAGGGTGCGCGTGAGTGAGGACAAAACGCGCTGGAAAGACTCGTGTTGGTTTGTGGGGACAGTCTGGTCCAAATTTTTCATGTAACGCCCGGGGCTGAACAGGGCGGGGAGTGATCGTCGGTGCAAGAAGGCACATGCAACGAGCGACTTCTGTCAGGCTTTTAGGCGGAGGGGAACATGAATGAACCAATCCCACACCCAAATAAGAGGAGATTCTGAGACTGTGCAGATATGGGACTATGCAGTTGAGGAAGGCTTAAAAGATTTGATAGGTACTACTCATACCAACAAGATGCATCTCCGAAGTTAAGCGTGTTTAGCCCGGAGCAATTGTGAGATGGATGATCCCCTGAGAAGCTGCTCTCATGGTGCGCGTGAGTGAGGACAAAGTGCGCTGGAAAGACTCGTGTTGGTTTGTGGGGACAATCGTCGATCTGGAAGGCGAACCGTTACATAATCTCATGCCTCATGAACCGTAAAAATCCATATATTAACTATTAAGTTAAACCCTCTATTTTTTATACCAAAAAAAATAAAAATTAAACCATCTTTCAAGGTGAAAACTCATACTTAAGTTTGATTAACCGAAATATATTTCTAGTTAAAACTCCTAAGATTGCATTATCAATTTATGAATTCTCATATTAGGTTTGATTCTAATCCAAAAGATTTACGTCGTTCTATATCTAGAATTGCATGCAACTCATTTCATTTAATTGGTTATTTCACACCATAAATCTATCGATTACCAGATGAGGAATAAAATTCAAATCAATATACAAGAAATATTAATTCGAATAAACGAAGCATATTATAAGTGAATCGCACAAAACATGAAAATTATATTAAAAATATTTAAACCATAATCACAAATCCATTTCAGAGTTTATTATATTCAAACACTAAAGATTTAGCTACACAAGAGGAATCAACTGATTATAGACATGATGTACTTATCTTTTATCGAAATCTTAAATGGACTTCTTTCTTGAATGTCTCAAATGATGTTGCTCAAAGCCTTCTCTTCCGAGCTCTTTAATCCATTTTTTTTTCTCTCCCTCTCTTCTCACACTATATAAACTGATTGCTAAAAATCTGAAGTTTTTGAATGTACATCATCAACCCCATCCTTGGACTTTTATTGACATTTTTTGGTGAAAATATTCCTTAACAATGTCATATATTCATCGTTTAATGCTCCACTTTATTAGTTGACTTGTTGGTTTCTTGTCTTCAAACAATTATGTTGGGAAGATGATTGGTTGTAATAAAATAACGTGTTAAAGGTGCACAAAAGTGGTCAAAAAGCTTGGTTGATGAATTTTCAAAAAAACCCTTCATAAATTGTTGTTGGAAAGTAGTACTGACACAACCGTGTTGCATTATGTATTTCTTGAACAACCTGATATAGCCGTGTGGCCAACAGGCCCAACACAACCTGATCATGTCAGAGGTTGTCCCAATTCTTCAATTTATCCTTTCGCCCTATTTGAACAAGTAAAAATTCTATGTACAATAAAAAATCTATGAAACTAACAACAAAACAACGTAAAAATTCTACTAAAATAAATAAGTAAAACATGAATAAAAAGGCATTTATCAAGCATCTCATTACCCCATCTTATCATGAATGTACCAAGTATTTCTTATGGGCCAAAAAAAAAAAAAATTGAAAAAGAATGATTAATTTTTCTCTGAAAATTAGTCATTGTTTCTGCCACAAAAAAAAAGTCAGTATAAAAAGTTAGAAAATATATTTTTTGTTTTTGGATTAGTAGGATTCCTACAATATTTCGTTATAATTTTGTTAGAATTAAATAAAAAGAATACATTTTCCATTATGTATAGCTTTATACAGTTTTATAAATATAATTCAGTTTAGAGTTCCACCGACTCAAATTATTTCATAGAAAATCTTTTACTTTCCTTTTATACCCGCTGAATTGTCTCATTACAGACTTTACAGTTCCGGAGAAAGTAAAAAGATACTGTGTAATTTTTAGTTTGATTCACGGGGAAAAGGAAGAATGTCAAGATTTTGGAAACCGGGGACGGAGAAGCCTCGCCTTGTGGAGGATGAAGAAGGCGGCGTTTTGTTCTTCTCCGCCTCTCTCACTTCTTCTTCAGGGTGAGAAGAATCTTCTTTTTTTTTTTTTTTTTCTCGCATTGTGTGTGTTTTCATCTTTACTGAATTAATTGAAATTAGGTATGGGTATGCAAACCTAGAGAAGCAGAGGCAGAGACTCCCAGTGTACAAGTATAGAACCGCTATTCTTTATTTAGTGGAGACACACGCTACCACCATCGTCGTCGGAGAGACGGGTAGTGGAAAAACTACTCAGATTCCTCAGGTCTCCTGTCAAGATTACTGTCAATATTACTTTATTTATTAGACATGAATTTGTTTATTGATTGTAGAACGGTCACATTTATCAATTTTATCGTTTCTCGAGTGTGAGTACTTCCAGATATTCCTCTTGTTGTGTGTGAATTCTTGCTTCTTACTGGGTACTGATTCTTGAATGGTCTTCTTCTTGGGTAATTCTTGGTTTTTCCTCTTTATTGGGTTTTAATTCTTCAATTGTGTGTGTCCTTGCCTGTTAATTGTTCAATAATTTTTCTTGAGAACACATTTGCTGTTGTTTAGTGAAACTGGGTGTATAGTACTTGGTAGAAGCTGTCAAAATTACTTTAGTAGACATGAATTTGTTTCTTGAACGTAAAACGGTCACATTATCAACTTTACTGTTTCTTGAGTGTGAATACTCCAAAAAATCTTATTATTGTGTATGAATTCTTGCTTCTTACTGGGTACTGATTCTTGAATAGTCTTCTTCTTGGGTAATTCTTGGATTTTCCTCTGTGTTGGGTTTTAATTCTTGAATTCCGTGTCCTTGGCTTTTAATTATTCCACAATTCTTCTTGAGAATACATTTGCTGTTGTTTAGTGAAACTGGGTGTATAGTACTTGGTAGAAGCTGGATGGGTGGTTGAGCGTATAACAGTAACATGTTTCACCTTTACTGTTTCTTGAATGTGCATACTCCAAAAACTCTTCTTGGCTTCTTCTTCTGTACGAATTCTTGGATTATTCTTCTTACTGGGTACTGATTCTTGAATGGGTTTCTTCGGTAATTCTTGAACTATCTTCCTTATTGGGTTTTAATTCTGAATTGTGGGGTCCTTGGCTATTAATCATTCAATTAATCTTCTTGAGAATATATTTACTGTTGTTTAATGAGACTGGGGGTGCAGTACTTGAAAGAAGCGGGATGGGCAGAGGGTGGGCGGATCATAGCATGCACGCAACCGAGGCGTTTGGCTGTGCAGGTATCATACTGGAGCTTGCTTATGTACATGCCTACGTAAGACCTAGTTTTAGATGACTCTCATGAAATAAATGGAAAATAAAGTTATATTGGAGCATGTGATATCTTTTTTTTCTCATCTGTAAAAATCTCGTTTTCCAAAAAACGTGGTTTCATAAGCTTATATTTTGTTTTCTTTACTTCAACCTAAGCACTTTGTTATTTGTTCTTGTTTTATAACCATATAGTAAAATGAGAAACGTATGTTTTAAGTTAATGTCTGCTATGACTGTGCTGTATGGTGTCTTGTAACTTATGGTTCACCTTACTTGGAAGCCTGAATTTCCTGCAACTTTTTACTCTATAAATGCCATACGGCAACTAAGTTTGAGTAGTTTCCTATAATGTTATCCCAGTAGTTTCCCCATGCGGTAATTAACACATTCTACAAGTCTGTTACATGAATTCCATGAAGTTAAGAGGTTCTTTGGCATTCAGACTGTTGCTTCAAGAGTTTCGGAAGAGATGGGTGTCAGACTAGGCGATGAAGTTGGTTACACAATTCGATTTGAAGATATTACCAGTACCGTGAGTACTTATGCTTCTTAGCTTATCTTTGTCTACATGTATCATATATTGTTTTATTAATGATGCCGCCTTTCTTTTGTACTAGTGCAGAGAATGTTTTTTTTTTAATGAAATGCTGATATGATCGATTTTCCAGCCAAGAACAATTTACTAATATGTCCGCATGCCTCCATATACTGATAAGCACTAATGATGAACAATCCTTTTCCGGAAACAGGAACTAACAAGGATAAAATTTCTCACTGATGGTGTGTTGTTGAGGGAAATGATGGATGATCCTCTTCTTAGCAAGTATAGGTAGGTCTATGCTTCTCAAAGGTTCTACTCGTAGTTCTTGTAAAAATTAAAAACTTTGTGAAAAATGCAATGTGCTTGGGGCCAAAGGATGTAGCGCAAATTCAAGCAGTTACTTTACTGTTAATGTCTATTGATAAAGCATAGATTAATAGTTGAATAGACACTCATGGGAAGACGATTACTAATCCAGTGCAGAACCCCTTGCTTCTCTCAATTTCATATGGGTCATGCTTTCAGCTGCTGCTTTTATGGACACTTTTTCATTTATATTTATATAATGATTCCTCAGCCTCTACTTTTCTGCTGTACAGTGTGATCATGGTGGATGAAGCTCATGAACGGTCTCTTTCAACGGACATTTTGTTAGGTCTCCTGAAAAAGGTACTGTTTTGCATATATTAGGTGCTGAATGGTGGGGATTCTATTTCTTTAGAATACATGTTTTGCTCTATTATCATTTTATCTCTTTTGTAGAACTAATAATTGGTAAACAGATTCAACGCCGTCGGCCTGAGCTTCGTCTTGTCATCTCATCAGCCACAATTGAAGCAAAGTCAATGGCTTCTTTTTTCAATACCAGGTTTTGTCATGGCATCTGAATAATATCATTTTCAGTTAGTAACAGTTATTGAGCTTTAGTGACATCAAATATTCCTTGTTGAACTTTACTAAACTCATAATCTCGTATCCTGAAAAGTATAAAAATGAGTTTGTTTCTTCTCAATCTGCTTCGTGCCTTTCTAAATAAAATTCGCTGGGTGTAATTCTGTCCATGTTCATACCCTATAAATATTTAAAAACTCATTGGATTTGAATTGTCTCAGATATGTAATATATTATTAACGGGCTTTAAAGTCATCATGTGAATGTCGATTGTGAGAATGAACTGTTGCGTTCCTTAGGAACAGGTTTTGTCTAAACTAGTTTCTTTCTTCCCACAAGCTGCCTTAGAAAAATACCTGCTAACTTTAATGCAATAGATGTTGCAGCTCCTGTGTTTTTCAGTCCACAAAAAATCTGCGAGGAGGGAAATTTTTGTTTTTTAAGCAACAACGAACAAGGTTATATTTACTAGAGTGTTATAATTTTTCTAATAAACTTCTTTGATCAGTTCTACTGATAAATGTAGGATTTTTTAAAATAGGTTTTTACTCTGTTATAGTGTCAACTATATGCCATGGAAATAAATTTTGAAATGGTGGTATCATATATAAATTGATCGTATGTCACATCAATCTGTATATGTAATCACTGCAGTACTTTTAGTAGTTTCTATGTCGTGGTGGGTGTTTGATACGACCATTCTATGCTTTTTTGTTAAAATGACTTCATAGTTACAAACTGTTTCTCAGAAAACTGTGGGCGCGATTGGATATACATTCATTTTGAAAATTTTCATTTTGCTAGAAGATAGTGGTAAAAAAAAATTTAGTAGAAAAAAGATGAATTTTGAGAGTGTGATTGGATGTGAGATGAAAAAGTAATGATGAAAGTTGATTTGATTTAAAAATAGTAAAATAATGATTGGATATGATTGGTAGTTAGAAATGTGTGAGCCAGTGAATAGTGAAATTTGTGGGAGAATGTGTAATAATGATTAGTTTTTTGTGAAAAATGTGTAGATGTGATTGGTGAGAGAAAAAATAAGAAAAAGTGAAAGTGAGAGAATAGTATATTTTCTGAAAATTTTCATAAACAATCACATTTTTGGTCAAAAAAAATTCTCCAGCGGAACGAAAATGAAATCTATTTCATATCCAATCGCCACCTATGTTTTTGCAGTTAACTGCTATTTTACTTCAAGTAAGTTCAAACTGGAATCTCGCCATTTTGAAGTTGTTCGTGAGTTCAGAACAAGATCACACATGAGATCTTTCACTTTTTATATATACATATCTTGATGAATTATATAATGAAGCTCATTGAAAGGTGCTGGTCAAAGTGATAAAGATAAGCAGAGAGAAATATACTAGCACAGTTTACCTGAAATTCTACCTATGGAGTAGATCTTGTTGCTAATATATGGATCCTCTTTTTATTTATGTTGTATGCGTTACTCTGCTACCTTGGAGATTAAAAGAGGGGTGGGGTCGTGATCAAATTCTTCTTTGTATTGTTTGATACTTTGATGTTGATTTGATTGGTAAATCATTACAATAATATTAATTTGAAATATTTGGTGCTGTTTAGTGCCATTGAATGGTTGTCCCTCATTTCATTGGCTAATCTTGTTTTCTCACTGTTATATGATTCTAACTCTTCATTTGTGCTACGTACACGAGATTTATCATTTGTTGTTGGAGTTTTGAGCTTATGCTTTGTTAATTTGTTGAAAAATTGGTCAAAGGCGTCAAGGACGAGATGATGAAGAACATGGGCCAAAGAAAGAGCCTGCCATTCTGTCTGTCGAGGTATGTGTTACTACATGCCTGATTGGACATACAAGAGCAGCCCTTTCATTTATGTATCTTCTGGGTTTTTGGTGAAAGTTATTGTCAGTGTGGATATTTCAAAATTGTATTCGGAATGTGTAGGGTAGAGGATTCAACGTGCAAATTTTTTACGCTGAGGAGCCCGTTTCAGATTATATCCGAGCTGCAGTTTCTACTGTACTTTCTATACATGATGAGGTACGACAAAGTTTGTAACCGGATGAGTTCTTGGGTCGATTGGAGTATCATAGTGGTGTAGGGACCAAAAAGGAACCTGGCTTACGGTTATTGAGTTAGAAATGCATCCTTCTTTTTAAATCTTTGTTCTTTCAATATTTATTGGGAGTCATAATGAACAAGAGCTATGCAGATTTTCGACCATGGAATATTTAAAAACTTTATGGTGGGTGTCCAACCAACTAATTTTTTTTTCCTGAAATTTTTGAGCGTCATTTTTTATATGTTCTGTGATACAGTTCCTGTATGTAGATGATCAATACTCATGTTGGCCTTGCTCTGCTGAAATTTGTACGCTTTTGCAGTGGATTACAAAATTAATTATCTCATGGATGACGCCTCATAACGAGACATTTTTCTATTGGATAACATACAGTACTTTACATATGCACGTGATTGTTCATTTAACTAATATTCTTGAATCTGCTCTCCTGATTTTGAAATATCTGATTTACTTAAGTGAAGTGGACGATCAAAATCCTAACTCCTTTGTCCTAGTTTTATATGTTTTGGTTTGCTTGTGTTAACACAGTTTCATACTAAACTTGTTTGGCACAATCAAGGTGGTAAACTCTGGTTCTGATCAAAATTATGTGTTATGTAAGGGGGTGGCTGTTTGAGGGTAACTGCATGTTTCATATCTCCTTTATTTGACTTTGCCCAGTTATTGCAACAAAGTGCGTGGCATGATGTTCTAGTATTTATAATGTTACATTAACTTCATTTATAGGTCATTTTTCTTTACAATATCTCACCGGTTCTCCTGATTATGTGATTTACTAAACTTTATTGCCCTTGTGAATATTAATTTGAATAAGATCTTGATCTTGTATCTTTCTAGGAGCCGTCAGGAGATATTCTTGTATTTCTGACTGGTCAAGATGATATTGATGCTGCAATTCAGTTGCTTACAGAAGATTCTGATGGGAGAAAGAAAGGTAGTTTAAAAGGCCTGATTGATCCAAAATGGTTCACAAGTTTTCTGTATGCAATTTAGGACATAATCACATTTTTTCTAGAAACTTTCTTATAAAACATTTTAAAAATAATTGGAGTTTTTATGGCATTTACTGCTGTAAAAGATTAGCATGTGTTACTCGATCAGTTCTCTTATTACGTGTATTTCATGGACATTGCTCTACATGATCTCTCTAGATTAGAATATACAATCACCACTAGTCCTCATCGCATCCAACACTGTTATATTTCATCAAATATTGGTACTTTTTGGTGGCAAGGGCCAGATTCATTAACAAAGTTAAAACTTGGTATGTTTTTGTTAGTGCACTTTCTTCATCATGTCTCTATTTGTTTCACTTTTGTTTGCTTGCAGGATTGATTGTCTTGCCTCTGTATTCTGGACTGCCTCGTGCAGATCAGGTTATTGATTTGTTTTTTTCTCTTCAAAAAAGAAACACAAACAAACCCCCAACTCTCCTTAAATTATCCTCGATTTTTTAAATCGGACTTTACATCTTTTTTGTTTTGTTTAGGACCTTGTCTTTTCTCCAACTCCTCGTGGGAAGAGAAAGGTAGTAATATCAACAAATATTGCGGAGACATCATTGACATTGGAGGTAAAAGCTTAAAGGGGCACTCATAGGAGTCATACGCTTTAAATTGGCTGCTGATCCTTGTTTCTTACCCTCTTCAATTCTCATCTTAGGGTGTTGTCTATGTTGTTGACTGTGGTTTCTCGAAGCAACGTTTCTATAATCCGGTACTTGTTTCTAGTCCCTTTCTTGTTTTCACATATTGTTTCTTATTTTCATCTTTTTCAGCGATTCTGGTGAAACTTGAGAGAACTGATTGTGTTTATTATTGTTCAATTTTCCTAGTAATGGTAATTATTTTCATCGAAAACTTAGCAACTTTTGATGTGTATAGGGTGCAGACTATGACGTATGAACAAATTGTGAATAGGCTTACCAAATGCTGCAAACTAGAGTAGTGATAACTGACAATGCACATTAAATGGGCAAACAGCCATTTATATTGTTGTTTGTTTCCCAGGGTAACGTGAAAGAATAAAATAGAAACAGAAAAGCTGAAAATTATAGTGTACAATAAGTTGCAATGGACATTAAGTGGGGGAAGAAATGCTGTTATGTTTCCCAGAGTAATATAATGAGAACTGAGAAAAAAACTGAAATAGACACGAAGACAGCAAATGAATTGAGTATTCTGCATGCAGCTTAAGTGGAAGTTAATTGACTGGTTGACTATGCTTGAACTAATTCTTTCTCTGTTGTTTACTGATTGCATTTCAGTAGACTTCAGCAAAAATTTTGTGATGAATAAAAGCTTATGAATTCTCACTTCAAAGTTGGAACCACATCGACTTTGCAACAGGTGACTGATATTGAAAATTTGGTCGTGGCACCAATTTCTAAGGCTTCTGCTCGACAAAGGGCTGGCAGGGCTGGAAGAGTAAGGCCAGGAAAGTGTTACAGGTGCTTCATTAATCAAAATATATGCTGGATTTCTATCTTTCATTTTGGTCATTCTATGGCCAGAACGAGAGCAACTTGTCGTCGTTCAGTTTTCCCAGTTTATTGCGCGTTGAGTATGCATAACTTTCAGAATTTGTTGCTGTTGAGGACCTCTTAGATATCCCCTATCAGTTCAGTATTTGAAGCAATTAACAAATCATGGCATTTGATTGGTGAATTACAAACTTACCATAATCATAGGCCTGTAATTGCTCATGTGCCCATCATTCATTCCTTGCTGGCATTGTAGAATCTACACATGAAAACTTTTAATCCACCTCAGCATTTGATGATCCCTCATCGGTATTGTTATCATCCAACAATTCTCATTCATGTTGTTGGGCATTATTACATCATGTATGTGCATGCTGCTATTGAGAGCATTACTTGCCATTTTGGAATGAGATCTTTTGACATCCCTTTTACCTTTTAAGATGAGACCCTTTAACTTTTTCTGTACTTAGCCCGGAATTTCACAATAGTGATACATCTCTCTCTTGGAAGTTAAACTAAGATAGTGCTTCTTGTGTAAACCCTCTGTTTAATTATCTGTGGTTCCTAACATGTTTTTTCTTGCACCTTTCTACTGAGTTTGTGAATCAATGTCTAACTTTCATCAACAAATAACTTGAAAAGAAATCCACGTGTTGCAGTTGTGGCAGTGATTTCTTCACAAAAAAAAACCCTGCCCCTTTCCTGTTTTGGTACACCACCCAAGCAAGGGGGGGGGGGTGAAGAGAATAACTAAAGAGACAATCTGTTTTCTTCACCTTATACAGGCTCTATACAGAAGAATATTTTATGAATGAGATGTCTGCTGATGGTATTCCCGAGATGCAGAGGTCAAACCTTGTTTCCACTGTCATTCAGGTATGTATTGTTAATTAATTTGATGGTATATTTGTCTGAATTGTGAAAACTGAGTTGTATTATCTCACTCATGGAACTGACAACCTTTGGCTAAAATAATTTTTAACTCTGGCAAATTGGAAATAGCTATGTTAGTTTTTTCATTGGTTGCTTAGCTATTCGTTCACTTAGTACATATACGTGTTTGATTTCATTTATGAGATTAATTTGGCTTTCAATTCTCTTGAGTCTCCTTTCATCTTAGTTAGTCACAATTGATGGCTAGTCAGCCATGGAGTATCATGTTTGTTCCGGATGCTTGTTTATACTACTTTCCTTCCCCGTCACATGAAAATGACTAATTTGTGCTAGACAGATAAAAAGTAGAGGGACCTGTATAAGAGGCTGATAGCTATCTAGGCAACCAAAAGTATAATTGGATACCTCTGGAGATTTTATTATCATCTGTGCACATGTGCATATTACTTTGCAATTTATAATAATATTCTGATACTTCTGTAAACATCTATGTGATCAATAGTAAATAGGGATAATTACAAAAACACCCCTGAGGTTTGGGCTAATTACAAAAAGACCCATAGGGTTTTGAAATTGATTCAAATTGAAATTTAAGGGTGTAACTGTAATATTTCTATAAATGTTAGGGGGATTTTTGAAATATTTTTCTCTTATGAAGGGAAAAATGTAAGACGGAATCAAACCTCAAGGTGTTTTTTTGTAATTTTCAAAAATCCCCAGGTTTTTTTTGTAATTAGCCGGAACCTCAGGGGTGTTTTTGTAGTTATCCCTAGTAAATATTGCTGGTAAACTCATTTACAGATTGTTTATATAACTTTATAGTTCTTCGTCATTGCCTTTTTACTTAGAGTTCTTTCCGATGAAAACTTTGCAATTATGGTGTGCATTAACTAGTCGAATTCTCAATCTCAATCTCACTCTAAAAGATTCGAGGTCGAGCTCATGAAAGTTAGGCCCAAACTCAACTGAAGTTTATAGTTCAAACCAAGCACACCTACAGAAATATTAATTATGTTGTTCGAATTATTCTGAATTATATTGATTTAATTATTGAGATATAATAATTATATTACAGAGTCGTTATTCTCTTTTTCTTATTATAATATATCATTCAAAATTAAATAGAATCCTAAATTGTTATCAGACTTAATAGAATTATTATACATAATTATTGTATAATAGGATTACATAATAATATGATTTTCATTTTTGTCATCATTATTTCCATTAAGAATAATGATAATGTTATTATTAAGACTAATATATAAGAAAATAAAATTATATTTAAAAATTAATTTTAAAACATATGATAAAAGGCTTCGAGTTGGCTCACAAGCTTTCAAACAGTTAACTTTTGGTTCAAGCTCGGCTCAACAAGCTCAAGCCTGAAAACTTTGATCTAAAGTAGAGCCTAACTCATGCCAGCTTGATTTGTGTTGTACTCCTACTTGCAATTTCGTGAACTCTATTTGGAGTTTTGTAGTGTTTCTATGACATATATTGAAACTTTAACTTCTTTGAGATCTTAATGGTGTGCATATTTTGTATTTCTTCTGATAGTTAAAAGCCCTAGGGATCGACAATATTTTGGGGTTCGATTGGCCAGCATCACCCTCTCCTGAGGCACTAATTAGAGCACTTGAAGTACTATATGCTCTTGGAGTTATCGATGATGATGCAAAACTTACATCTCCTGCTGGTTTCCAGGTTGCAGAAATCCCATTAGTATGTCACTTTTACCTAAACTCCTTATTTATCAATAATGATGATTTCTGTGTCTCCTATTTGTGCCAATCCTCTGGCCCCAGATAGGTTGAGAGGCGCTGAGGAGGAAGTACGAGAGAGGGGAGAGGAAGAAAAAAGATTCACAATTCTGAAAATTAAAAATAAAATTGATAGTAGAGAGAGGAGAAATTTATGGAACACCTTCAGCACGCACAGATTTGCTATTGTAACAAGTTTCTGATTGCAGGAAATAGAGATTTTGGTGCTCTGGCTGATCATTTTTTTTACGTAGTTCAAGCGAACCAGAAGTGGGGAATGAATGATGTGAATTCTCGAGAAATTATTTATTATTGAGGCTGTACAATTCTACAATAGTCTTTATCGTACATTAAGCTTACTGTTCAGTCTGTTCTTAGACCTTAGTTGATGAAAAATGGTTTGCTCAAATGGGAATAAAAGGAAAAGTTCCCTTTAGGCTTTATGTATGTTATGGTGCTACTTCTGGGCTGGGGAGTCAAAACAACAGTTTTAGAGTTCGTCTGGAAAAGAAGTTAATCTAGATAGTTGAAATTTGCAATCTTTTTCCAGTTCTAAGCAACTTTACTCCTTTGTAGGATCCAATGGTTTCCAAAATGATTTTAGCTTCTAATGATTATGGCTGTTCTGAGGAAGTCATCACTATTGCTGCTGTGCTGTCCGTACAGGTTCATTATCTCTTTTCACAAATTGTTCTGTATTCTGCAATCAGTTTATCACTACTTGGCATTTTTAGTTATATGAAGCAATACCCCGATAATGATCACCGTTTTTAATGTGCTTGGTCTTAGATATCAGTAGTTTTCTAATAATGATCATCTATTTTAGATGTGTGAAGCAATTAAACACTTTTACTTATTCAGTTTCTTCATTTTTCTTTCCCTTTTTTCTTCTCTGTGCAGTCTATTTGGTTTTCTGCTAGAGGAGTGCAAAAGGAATTGGATGAAGCTAAGTTGAGGTTTGCTGCTGCGGAGGTGTTTTTCTTTTATATGCATGAACCATATGCCTACATATTGTGCACTCATATGTGATTATTTTGATTTTAAGTAATTGGTGGAACACAGTTTTGACATGGCAGATGGGAGTGATTCTAGTTCTACAAGTGGCTTTTTTCTTAACCTTTTAAAATGTCCTGATATATTACTGGCCGAACTAGAAAGTCTAATTGCTCATTGTGAGAAAGTCTAATTGCTCATGGTGAGTGATATTTGAACAATAATGAACAAGAACCTTTTCTATAGCTCAGACACTGGCTCTCAGACCTGTATTTTTGAGTAGGCTGATGAATTATTAAGAAATGACTGGATATACGATTTGAATAATTGTAAGTTATTCTTTGGGGGTGTTTGTCTTTGCATTTTCCATTGGATTTGGTATTCTTGTTCAACTTCAGTTACTAAAATGTCTGGTGTGATGGATTCACGTTAATAGCCATATTGGAGTAGGTTGGGAATTGAACTATGGCTTGATATGAAACAGTTTTGAGGCCAAAAACAAGAATATATCAGGGTGTCCATTTAGAGGATTTTGATCAGTAATTTATGATGAGCATTTGGAAGATCCTTTTCAGTTAGATGTCAAGCCCTGTTGGTGTTCTTGATTGGACACTGATGGGGCTGTCTCACATGATGAGGTTTCTTAAAAACTATTGGATCGTCAATTATTCCAGGAATAGATAAAGTGACTTTAAAGTCCTACTTGTTTTTGCTCCAGAAGAGAATCAGTCCGCGTTTTTCTGCATTACTTGACTTTTCTGTTTTACATATATAATGTTGCGACACTAAGGTCTTGTTTGTTTATGTTTCCAAGGCCCCATTTCCAATTTTCAACTATTCATAGAAATGGAATCATGTTTGTTTCTAAAATTTCCAATGGAAATCATCATTTTCACTTTTCACTTTTCACATAAAACATCATCACAAACTTATAATTTCAATTCTCAACCCTATACACTACCCTATCTCACTTATCAATCACTATTCTTATTTTTTAATCCAATTATATATGTGGACCCTCTATTACCAACTTTATCTACTTAAAATACTACTATATATATCTAATGGGACCCACTAGCCTACAATCTTACAAATATAATATTATATATTCAATTAAAATATTCAACCACTATCAACTTTTCAAATTATTATATACATAAAATAATATTTCAAAACTACTTAACCAAACATAATCTCATTTCCAAACCTACATAAAATTCATTCTCATTCACTCATCCAAACATAATTCCAGTTTTTCACACAAAAATCAATAAATTCTGAAAATTCATTTTCCAACACTAGAAACTAGAAATAGTCCATGGAAACATAACCATACAAGGCCTAAATGTCTGAAATCCAATACAGGTGAAACAGGAGAATGAAAATTCTGGTATAGTCATCGAATCTAACAAGTTCTCGTTATTTTATCCAATTTTATGCTGGATCTCACGTGATCCACTTAAAACATAATACATCCGAAGTCATTTTTAACCGGAATTGGTAGCTCAAGAAGTTTTCATTTATTTCTTGGTGCTAGATATGCCTTTGTTCCTTATTAAGGCTGAGAAACCAAGTTCAATTGGATTACTAGCTGTGTTACTCATTGACATGAATATAAGTTTTTTGGGTTTTTGCAGTTGATTTGTTCTCCACACATTATCAATACATATTTAATAGCTAACTCGATAAATGTCAGAAATTTAAGAAACCTCTTAGAAAGAATCTATTATTTCTCTCATTCGAAGGTCTTAAAGCCTGGAAATTTATAGATTCATAACATTAAACATCTCTGCTGTTTGCAGGGTGATCATGTGACCTTCTTAAACGTTCACAAAGGATTTATTCAGTCTGGTAAATCTTCAAACTGGTGCCACAAGAACCATGTAAACTACCATGCCATGGTGAGCATCTTAAACATCTACAGCTATGAATTTTCAAGTTTTCAATGTGCTTGTTTTTTAGATATCCATTTGGTTTCACTGCAGAAAAAGGTTGATGAAATCCGACAACAGCTGAGAAGAATTGCGCAACGTTTAGGAATAGCACTAAAATCTTGCGAAGGTGATATGCAGGTAAGTAGAAAATATGTCTTGCTGATATTATAACCATTCTTATTTGTGATGGCGAATTTGCTGGTGTGATTGACCAAGCGAATAAGTCAAAAGAATTAAAAGTGTTCAATATTGAGAAAAAGGGAAGGAAGTCACAGGTTTGTGTACATCTACCTTGTTCATATTTGGGCAAAGTGGAAAAATCAAAGGTTCTTGTCCGCACTTCTCGTCTCTAGTTTTTGTATTAAAATATCTATTCTTCTCAATTCTGATTTGAAATACCTTGAACAGTGCTGAAGCACAATCATTTTTGAAATTAGTTTCTTAAAACATCAGTATGGCAATAAACAATCAGGGCTGATGAATTAAGGCATTGAAATCTTATCTAAGCTGAACTGCTTCTTGAGTTTCATCTGATATGTGAATTGAATTATGTTTTTGGAAACTAAAACAATGATTTTATAAAAATAAAAGTAATTATTCCGCTATACATGTGATTCTCTGCACTGTGTTGTGTTTGGTTTTAACTGTGCTTCCTTTTTTCCCCTTTGTGGAATATACCCTACTAAATTCAGCACTCACCGTAATTTTTTTTTATATTACAGGTAGTGAGGAAGGCAGTTACTGCTGGATTTTTCGCTAATGCTTGTCGTTTGGAAGTAAGTATTGTTTCTACATGCAAAGAGATCTTTGACATCTCACCATTCAAAACCAAACTGGTATAATTGGAAATAATTTGGCATTTATGCTTAGTTTGATCAAGTATCTGTTGTTTATCTTGTTAATAGGCTTTCAGTCACAATGGGCTCTACAAGACTATAAGAAGTTCCCAAGAAGTTTATATTCATCCTTCGTCCGTGTTATTCAGGTTAGTTCAGATCTCTGACACCATGCTCGGTTATTCATTTTCTTCACCAATTATTTTTCTTATTAGATAGAAATGTTTGTAATGATTTTAACCATAGTATACCAACAAATATCATAGGCCGGCCAAACAAATTACTGTTTTTGTGAATGCATGTTTGATTTGTGAGAATAAATTGAGTATGAAAATGGGGTCAGAAATGATACCAACATAGCCCTTGGTTTTGTGTTTGATCATTCATATCTTCTTAATCTTGAAGAATCATATTTCTGCTACTTTTTATGAAGATTACCTCGTAACAAAGAAATTCAGCCGCTTCCAGTATTGGAGATTGCTTCATGTTTCATTTTCACTAACCAAAAGATGAGCTGCTCTATTGCTCTCTCAGTAGTATACGGTTTATGGGCACCAACTTTGATTTTCAAATCCCTCAACCATGCAACACGTTTTTTACCCTCAACCATTTTGGTTAATGCGAATCATCTAGTTCAACCCAAACCCTGTGGGACATTCTATTCTAGCTAATTTGCAATCCGTTGATCGAGGCCCACATCTAAGTTTTATTGTCTCTTGCTTGGGTTAACAGAAGGAATCAAAGCACATTAATACTCTTTCGAGTTTCTTCTGGAAAGTACTTGAGGATGGATGATAAATCGAATATTCCTAGACCTGCTTCTCCATACATAATGCAATCTTTCATCAAAAGAGGTGCTTTTTTACCGTCTTAGATTAAGCAAGATCAATGTTATCGTGAAGAGAGGGTATGCAAAGAAGCACATGCATGTCTTTTCATCTTTAGATCAAACACATGAAATTTACACTTTCAAACACATTATGAGTACACACTTTCAAACGAAGTATGCGTGTAGATATCATAAAAAATTGTAATCTTCGCTGGTCCATAGTGATTGTTCCTTACTCCGTTAATATTATCTAAAGGAGTTTGAAGTTTGATACGCCTTTTTAAAAATTATGTTGCAGAGTGAATCCAAAGTGGGTCATCTTCCACTCTATTGTCTCCACTGATCGTCAGTACATGCGAAATGTGATGTCTATTGATCCCTCGTGGCTAACGGAGGTTGCTCCACAGTTTTACCAGCAACAGCAGATCAATCCTAGACCTCTTTGATGGTTTCCTAGTACCTAATTACCTATTGAAGTTATATATTGTGTGCACCGTTCTTCAACTCCTACTAATCCTTTTTCCTGCATCAACATCGCAAGTGAATATTGTATCAATCAGCTGTTGGCTGTGTTGGAGTTCGTTGGACATTGTTATGTGATATGGGACCCTCTTCTGTCCCACATTGCAAATGGTCTGGCCGTGGAGGGAAATGGTGCACATTCATGATTGGAGTTGATTAAGGTAATATTGTGATTCGGAAACATATATGTATATCACATGGAGGCCACATACCATCTCACGCATATTCCTGTGCAAATAATGTGTGTACTCTTTCTCAGCTAACTACACACAGTTGGCAATAATAGTCTTGCAAGAATCACAATTTGCAAAAACAGTCGTGATTTTCAAAAAACTCTCGATTTCATACATTTAGCCACCAGAAGTTGGAAAATTTGCCGGAGAAATCCACGTGTCCACGTTTCCAGCCAAATCCACTGAAGCGGAAACCAATTTTGCTTATATGGACCTCCTCCAATTGAGTTTTTCTTTCATGAGCTTTTGTATCAACCAACATGCGAACTCACTTGGAAGATATCCATAAAAGCGAAATTAGTTTCCACTTCAGTAGATTTGACTGAAAATGTGGATACGTGAATTTTTCCGGCAAATTTTCCAACTTTTGGAGACCTTGTGACTGAAACTGAGTTTTTTGAGAGTTGGGGATTTTTTCGCAAATCGTGATTTGTGCAGGACTGATATTGCCAACCCACCCCCTATGTCTAAGGGACCCAAATTGCAATATAACCTTCTTTCTCTCAGTCTGCCCCGGTTTAACTCCTTATGATCCATCCGTCCAATCAGCATCAGTATAATATGGGTCTTGGTTGATACATAATGAAGTAAAAGCTGAAAGCTTACGAGTGAGTCGTCTTTTGCAGATCCGGTGCTTAAAAGGGATGAAATTGACAATCACCCTAGCCATACAATGATCTTGGACATGACTTATCAGCGCGTGAAGTTCAAAATACATCGGATAAGTTTTGAAGATGACAAGAGTGGCAACAGTCTTGCCATGTTATGAACAATATTATCCTTGCTGCATTCTTAGTTACTGTTAAAGTGCTTTTATAATCCTCACAACCAATGAAATCTGTTGAATGCAGTGTGTGCTTATATTTATTTGATTGAGTAGTGCCTATAAAGTCCAAATCTAACTAGCTTATATCGTGTTAGCTTCGAATCATATTTTTGTGTTGTGTCGGAGATTGACACCCCTAATATTTCTGATGGTTCCTTGTACATAAACAGCTGGAAAAGGTACAAATATGCCAGATTTGAATGGGCGTTTCCTATGTTATTCTCGCAACCAATTAAATTCTGATTAGGCCTTTTCACGTGTTTCAGCTGCTGAACGTAATTGTTCTGGTCAGAAACATTAATAGGTCTTAAAAGGAACAGTCAGTCGTCATATTACTTTTGAGTTTTGAAGATTCCTATGTTTTCCCCTACGGTCGGGTATAGGTAATGTCTGATGCACCGAGCAATAATCATTAAGAAATTTGACCCGCAATAATTATGAAGGGCTGCTGATCAAAATCCATTTATAATCCCCAGTCCCAGGTTGCAATATGCTAAAATTTAATTTAAAATTTATGTGCCGTGTCATTTTATATAATCTTGGAAGTTGATGTATGAAAATTCTGCTCCCATAATCCATAAGTTTATATATTCGACTGCAATCAAAAATTGACAAGTTATTAAGTCTATGCTCCGACTATTCTTGGATTTTCATTAAATATTGGCGACTTTAAAGTTTCAATATGCAAGTTTTCAAAATGGTTCAACAGTGAGGTTAGGAAAAAATTGCTTTCACCAGTTTTTTGGAGCATGGATTAATCAAATTCCTTAAACTTCCTCAGGGACGGACCCCCTAACATATATTAATATATAGGGATAATTACAAACACCCTTGAGTTTTGGGCTAATTACTAAGAAACCAAGAGATTTTTCAAAATTATAAAGAAACACTTAAGTTTGGTTTTGTCTTAAATTTAAGGGGGCAATTGTAATATTTTTATAAATATTAGGAGGGGTTTTTGAAATGTTTTTGCTTATGAAGGGAAAAATATAAGACGTAATCAAACCTCAAGTTTTTTTTTTCGTAATTTTCAAAAATCTCTGGATTTTTTGGTAATTAGCCCGAACCTCAAGGGGTTTTTCATAATTATCCCTATTATATATTTACATATAAAAGTTATTTATCTCCATAAATATTTCTAATCTCGCCACCCTTCTCAAATATTTTCAACCACCTGAACTTATCAACCACCTTGAGATTTCTTTTTTTTTTTTTTTTTGAGAGAACCACCTTGAGATTTCGAGACTAACAATAATAACACGTTTACTATGTGAATTTTGACATTGTGAAATTTCTTCTCCGCTCAATAACTGGAGCTAACGTTTTTAACAAACATGCCCCGGCGGCTAATATAATATAATAGTTCCAACAAAATTAAATTATCCGCCAACTTGTATGAACAAGTCCACCACTACGCTTTCATATTCACCCATTGCCTACAAAAACCAACAAAAGCCATTCAAATCATCATCTCTATAAATTTGCACATATTTTAAACATTCTTATATTATATTAACAAGTATAGGATCATGGCCATGATGAAGATGAAGAAACTGAACATTATTTCTCTGCTTCTCATTCTGGGTAGCCAACTAGCTTATAGCCGTTCGATTAAAAAGGATGCGAATATGATGATGATATCTGACGGTGTTGATCCTGAGAGCAAATCATCTTTTATTGAATGGGGTTTATCGGCTGCTACGGAGACGTGTGAGCCGATATATGGGTTCTTGCCATGCTCAACCAATGTTTGGGGATTGCTGTTTCTGATTGTGGTGTACGAGATTTTGCTTTCCCTTGGAGGGAAATATGTTGCAATCGGGTCGGATCTTTTCTTTCAAATTACTGGACCCGGTTTGTTTGGTGCTAGTTTGTTTCAGTTTCTTGGCACAATCCCACAAATTGTCTTGGTTCTTGGTGAGTTTAATTCCTTCATGTTAATTTTCACGTTAATTTCTCTTGGTTTTTTGGGGTTTGATTCTTGTTTTAATATGACGCGTATAATTGAGACTTGGTTTAACGTGGAGATTTAGACTGTTTACTTTCTTATAACATGGGATAATTACAAAAACTACCTGAGATTTGGGATAATTACAGAAAGGCCCAGGAAAGTTTCAAAACAAATGTTTGATTTCGTCATATATTTTTAACCCACTAAACGGACGGAATTGTCGACTTTATCAAATATTTTACAATTTCATCCATCAATTTTTCTGAATATTATATATAGCCTCAACTTTTCGTGTGACTATTTATGATATTTAGAAAAGTTGACAAATATAACTGTATAATATTTGATAACACCGGACAAGTTCGATAAAGTCAATGAACGGTTTGGGATAAAATGTGAGATGAAATCAGGGAGTTTATGTGATTTTGAAACTTCTCTGGGGTTTTTTATAATTACCACAAACCTTAGGGTAGTTTTGTAATTATCTCTATTTTTTAAAGTGGATTTCCGTTGTAAACATTTGCAGGTGATTATGAGGATTTTAGACTTGGTTGTGGAGTAGAGATTGTATGACATTCGAAAAGTCGTAGTTGACCATTCTTTAAATACATTATCTTAAAGTGATTACTTGCGTAACATAAAAAAATAATGTAGTACTTATGGTTTTATTTAATTGATTCACAATATAATTAAATTAGTCAGATTCAACCGAATCTTCAAACTTTTCTAGGTTGGCAGAGGTACTAGCTGGAATATCTATATATATATATATGTGTCACATACTGCATAGTCATCTTCCACTAGTGGCAATAAAAAAATAAAAAATAAAAAATAAAAAGTCAAGAAAATGAGTAGTTGAAAAAAACTTGTAGCCAATATTATCCTTGGGGGAATAAAAACAACCACAAGTTGTCGAGGAGGACAACATATGACCCTACCAGAGAATTTTCCAAATCCTAGACTACTAGAGATGCAAAGTGCCAAGGTGGATAAAAACGATTGCATATATGTGGATTAGGATACCCCACATAATACAATATATATTTTTCTTTAGTACAATAGGGATAGTATAAGAGGAGACACACGTACTTATATAAGATCGAACCTAGGTCAATCACCTGACAAGTCTTTATTACTGGAACATAAGGTTGATCCATAAATAAAAGATATACTTAGGAGAGCGGCCATAGAGCAAATTAAGTATGGACCTCTTACAGATATCCCGGTGATATGCATGCATATTATTGGCCGTATGTTACACTTGATATATGGATAATTGATAAATGTTATGTTTCTATAGAAAAAATAGGGATAATTACAAAAGACGCTTGAGGTTTGAGCTAATTATAAAAAAAATTCACAGATGTTTCAAATTTACAAAATGTCCTATCGAATTTGATTCTGGCTTAAATTTAAAAGGGTAACTGTAATATTTCTAGAAATATCAGAGAGGTTTTTGAAAGGTTTGTTTTGCTTATAAAGGAGAAAATGTAATATGGAATCATTTCTCAAGGATTTTTTGCAATTTTCAAAAATCTCTAGGTTTTCTTGTAATTGGGCCAAACTGGATTTTGTAATTACCTCTAAAAAATAAGATATTTGGAAAAATGATCTACACCAATGTCTATGTGTGTTTGTGTATATATATTGGTCCAGAGTAACTTCTACAATGGCAACATAAAATCTGTTATATTTATATTGATTTCTATTCTTCATGAGGACATAATTTATCTTTACAGATAAGTATAAATGAACCACATAAGTTCACCAAAACAAAAACTCATAGGGCCCATTTGGATGGAGGAATTTGAAATTCCAAGGGATTTCAAATGAACAGATTTCAAAGTCATTGGATTTGAAATCCAAATCTTGTTTGGATGATGTGGATTTGTGTAAGGATTTCAAATCTATCATAAGTTTTGATAAAAAAAAATTTAGAAGCTCTATTTATTTTCTTAATTGATATTTAATAAATAAAAATAAAAGATATAAATTTATTATTTTGTGTGTGTGCAATGTGTGTAGTATGTGTGCAGTGTGTGTGTAGATGTGTGCAATATGTGTCTAGTATGTGTAGTGTGTGTAAATATGTGTAGTGTGTGTAAATGTGTGCGGTGTGTGTAAATATGTGTGTAGTGTGTGTAAATATGTGCAAAGTGCATGTAAGTGTATGAATATGCAAGTGAGCGTAAAGAGGGAAAAAAAGAATGGATTTCAAATGAGGTTTTGGTAGGGATTTGAAATCCTTTGAAAATAAACTAAAAGTTAAAAGGGATTTGAAATCCATTGATTTGGATTTATATATCAAAAACAAGGGTGTGGATTTAGCTAAGGATTTCAAATCCCTCCTCCCAAATTCCTCCAAAATCCCTCCATCCAAATGCACCCATAGTGTTTCTTTTTTTTTTTGGATTTCTTATCTTTCTTGGTCACAATTAATGACACTTCTATGGACTAATTAATAAAATATAATGAATACTGTGAATATTTCTGTTCATGCATAACTTGCCTATAAAATGAAAGTGATGCAATCATGCAAATAATCTGATACATGTTTATGCTTTTTAATGAAGTATCTTCCCTTTCGGGCTCTCTGGAGGCTGCTCAACAACGTGCCACACTCGGGATGGGATTAGTTGCTGGGACAACAGTTATGCTTCTCACATTGATTTGGGGAACTTCCGTTGTCCTCGGAAGCTATGATCTCTCTGAGGTTATCACTATTGATAAATCGGAAAGCAAGAAAAACACTTCAAAAGGTGCTACTAATACTTTTTTTTTTTCTTACCGTGTAAATGTCAACTTGTGCTTCTAATTCTACTTCATTTAGTTATAATATAAAAGCAGGGAGATGAGTCCTGCTTCTGGTCTAACTTTTACAACAAATAAACGTTTTTACGATTTTTCACCAAACAACTTTTACTTCTGTTACAATAAATCACTTGTTTTGAAAGCAAAAGTTTTTTCCCAGTATCGATCTAACAAATAAATAGTTCTCCTTTAACAGGTTATGGCATTGTTACGGATGCTGAAACGAGCTACACCGCACGGATAATGTTGATAACCTTGGCTCCATTTCTCATCCTTTTGCTAGCAAGAGTTTTCAATTCGTCATCAGGGAGAAGAGTGATTATTCTTATTGCTCTCATCGTCACGGTCATATTGCTTTTCGCATACGTCTTCTATCAGGTAATTTATAATAACTTATCAAGGGCATAAGACTAGTAAAACGAGTTTATGCCATAATGTCCGAATTTGTCCTCTGTTTCTACTAACATTGCAACACTTAGAGGGGTAATTATGTACATTTTTATGTTCGTTGTTCGACAGATATTCCAGCCATGGATTCAAAACAGGAGATTCGAGTATTTGATGAATAAATATGCAAAAGACAAGCTTCTCAGACTCTTGTCTAGAAATGGCAAGCCTGATACTCAAAAAATACAACAGTAAGTTTTTCTTTCTTTAATCCCTTTTTTTAAATAACTTATTGGGATAATTACAAAAACACCCCTGAGGTTTGGGCTAATTACAAAAAAACCCAGAGATTTTAAGAAATTACAGAAAAACCCTTTAGGTTTGATCTGCCTTACATTTTCCCCTTTCATATGCAAAAAAAAAAAAAAAATATTTCAAAAGCTCCCTTACGTTTATCGAAATATTACAATTTTTGTAAGGGATAATTACAAAAACACCCATACGGTTTGGGCTAATTATAAAACAACCCAGGGTTCTTTTAAAAATTACGAAAAACCCCTTGATGAGATGATTTCGAAAATATTTTAAAACCCCCCCTGACATTTGCAAAAATATTACAGTTTCTCCCTTAAATTTAAGACAAAACGAAACCTGAAAGGTTTTTTTGTAATTTTAAAACATATCTGGGTTTTTTTGTAATTAACCCAAACCTCAGGGGTGTTTTTGTAATTATCCATTTTTGTAATTTTCAAAAACCTTATTTGTAATGGCCCAAACCTTAGGGGTTTTTTTGTAATTATCCCTATATTTAATTACTTTTCATCAAATCTTGAGAAGCCAAAATTCTCATTGCTCATGAATTTCTTTCTTCACATGATTTACAGGCTGTTTAATAAAATCGATAACAACAAAAATGCATCCGTATCAGCATTGGAACTCAGAGTATTGCTCTTAGGAGTAAAAATGGACGATGATGATTTGAGCACAGAGAGAGATGTCGAAAACATCTTGGAATCTTTCGATACCTCAGGAGATGGACGTATAACTCAGGATGAATTTATCAGAGGCATGACCAAATTAGCTTATGATCTGTCCGATCAGACTCCAGATCGCATTAAATATGGTGGAGGTAGCAGCAATTCTCAGGTAAAAAAGACTCATCAATACTCAACAATATTTCTAGGGATAATTACAAGAAAACCCCTAAGGTTCTGGCAAATTACAAAAACTCAGAAGTTTTTGAATATTGCAAAAAAATCATTGAAGTTTGATTCCTCTTACAATCTCCTTTCATAAGTGCAAAAATATTTCAAAACCCCATGATATTTATTAGAATATTACAATTACCCCTTAAATTTAAAACATAATCAAACTTTTAAGGGATTTTTGGAATTTTGAAATATCTCTGGATTTTTTGTAATTAGCCAAAACCTTAGGGGTGTTTTTGTAATTATCTCATATTTCTATTATAAACTTAATGGTCCTCCATTTCGACGATTTGGAGATTTAGTCCTCTAAATGATCACCTTTAAATTTTGACCGAGTATCTTTAAGAGTTGGAAATTTAGTCTAATTTTAACCGAAATAAATTGGGTAATTTTATTGGAATTCGACTATGATTAGTGAGGTACAAACATGTCAAAAACTTGGAAAAATTACCACCGAAGCAGTAAAACCCCAAATTTTACGAGTCAAATTTGGTGATTTGACATGTCAATTTTGCACAAAACAACCAAAATTCCTAAACTTCGTGGTTGTAGTCAGCAATTTCGGTATACACAGTTTTGGTCAAAATTAGATTAAATGTCCAAAATTTTAAAAAAATATTGGATTAAAATTTAAAAATAACTACTTAGAGGGGACAAAAGGATTATTTTTGAAACTATAGCCTCTAATCTATAAAGTTGAAATATTGCAGAATCAATTACAGCAGGGGTTATTGGCTAAAAGCTCAAGCGCAAGACTAAAGGCTATTAGTAATTCATGGTTGAATTACTTGAGGGCATTTTTCTTTGTGATAATTGGGACTGTTATGTTGTGTGCACTTGCAGAACCTTTGATCAAAAGTGTTGTGGCTTTTTCTCAAGCTGCAAATTTGTCTTCATTCTGTGTCTCATATTTGGCTATACCCTTTGCTATGAACTATGGAGTTGCTGTTCAATCAATTGCTTCTGCCAGACAGAAGACTCAGAAATCCATTTCTTTGACACTCTCTGCGGTATGGTCCTCTTCACTATTATTAGAGTTAATTTTTTTTTTAAAAAAAAACTCTGTTATCTTTCATAACTTCTTCATTTTTTTTTCTATTTTACAAATTGCAGTACTCTCAAGAGGTGTGTATTTGTTAAGTAAATACAAATTTATAATACCTTATTATGGGGTTATTTGTAATTTTGGAAATAATTGAGTGTTTTTGTAATTATGCCAAACCTATGGGGTAATATGAGATAATTACAAAAAGTACCTCTAAAGTTTAGCCAATTTACAAATAATTCCAATTATCTTTCAAAATTACATATGCTGATCAATCAATGAGGTTTCCTATTTACCTAACAAGTAGCCACCTCTTGAGACTTCTTGAGGGTGCAATTTTGCAAGCTGAAAACAAATGTAACGGTGGTGGTATTTGTAACTTTAAAAGATAAATGACTGTTTTGTAATTAAGTCAAATCTTAGGGGTAATTTTTATAATTATTGCATATTGTTATCTAGAGGCAAAATTGGTCTGGCCCCGATAACGGGCTCGCCCAGCTTGCATATAAAGTTGGGTCGGGCTTTATTGTTAGAGGGCCAAAAAGAGAAGGGGCTACTTTGGCCCAGCCCAAATAACCCAAACCCGACAGGCCAAACAACCCGAGCAAAAGTACATGTGTTGGGTTGGGCTACGCATGGCTAAAAAAAATGTGGCCCGATGAAATTTATGACTTGGCCCGCCCTATCCAACTCATTGCTAGCTCTATTATTATCATTGCAGAATATTACCATGATGACGTGTGTAAATGGGATGTTTCATGTTATTACAAGTCTTTTGAGATGTTTTCTATTTCTGTTATACAGATCTATGGTGGTGTTTACATGAACAACATTATAGGCCTGATAGTGTTCTTGGCGCCGGTTTATGCACGAAATTTGTGGGCAGATGTGTTTGCCGAAGTTTTGGTGGTTTTGATAATATGCATCCTCATGACATTACTTACAAGCTTTCGCACCACATTCGCTCGCTGGATGGGTTACGTTGTGCTGCTGTTGTACCCAATTTCTCTTGCACTTGTCTATCTATTTACTTCTGTTATGTGATACATGGGCTTATAATGGCCAAGATTTAGACTATATATGTAGCAAGCTGTGATATTCTTTTTTCGTTCAATACAAAAGCTGAAATTTAATTAGGCAACCAATCAACCATCTTTTGGGCGTACCCGGCCCATAAAAATAGGGTGAGCCGACCACACAAAAATTGGGATATTTGTCAATCAAGTACAATCCCTAAGGGGTGTTTGTAATACTAAAAGGTAATATTTATAAGGGATAATTACAAAAAGTACCCCGAGGTTTGACCTAATTACAAAAAAAACTCACCAACTTTAAAATTTACAAAAAGTACACACGAGGTTTGAAATATATTTCAAAATCCCCTTCATATTTGTAAAATCATTGCGATTAATCCTTAATTTTAACACTAAATCAAATCTCGGGGTATTTTTGTAAGTTTTAAAGTTAATGGATTTTTTTTTGTAATTAGGTTAAACCTCGGGGATACTTTTTGTAATTATTCCTATTTATAATTTTGAAAGATAATTGAATTTTTGTAATTAAGCGAAATCTGAATGATAAATTTTACCACAAATTTTTTTCCACCTGAAAGTTCTAGCATTACAGGCAACCATAAAGGCATAAAGGGTTTTGACAGAAAATGGATATTCGGCAATAGGGATGACAAAATCTCCGTGGGGAACCATTCCGTTGATGCCGAATAAATTGGGACGGAGAATCCCCCGATTAGTTCGGGGATGAGAACGGGGATGAGGATTTCCCGCTTTTCTTAAACCGAGGATGGGACAGGGATGGTATTTATATCCCCCCGTCCCACCCCCCCGATTAGATGAAACGGGGATTCCCGTCCCACGTCCCCGTTCACCGATATATATATATATATATATATATATATATATATTTATATATACATATGCATATATATTATTAATATTAATTATGTTTATATTTTTTATTTATTAAATTATAAAATTAAACCCTAAAAATTATGTGTTTTATACTATTATGATTTTTAATTTTTAAAATTACAAAATTTTGTATTTCAAAATTGTTGTATTTAACTCAATTTATTAAAGTATTTTATATTGTGGAGTTATTATAAGATTAGCTAGTGATTCATGATCATATTTAATCTATTTTAATTATTAACTATTTTAAGTAAAAAAATATTTTTTATTAAAAATACAAAACGGGGACCCCGAAACCCCACGGGGACCGAAACCCGAACGGGAATCCCAATCCCCGCAGGATCCCAAAATGGGGGGAATGATGGGGATGGTATTTAAAATGGGATTCGGGGATGGAGATAGTATGTCCCATACCAAACCCACGTCCCCACCCATCGCATCCCTATTCTGGAAATAGAAAAAAATATATATACATATATATATATACATATATATATATATATAGCTCAGTCTTTATTTTTTGTCTCAAGTAAAAAACAATAATTGGTTCAGTGAATGAAGAAAGAAAGACGAAAATTTGAGGAGAGAATGTTTTGGTCTTTAACTTACACCCAAGTCTTTGATCGTACAACATTGTTAATTTCTTGTACTCTTTAGTCTAATAAAGATAATTGACACTTATAGGAATTATGTAGGGTTAATGTAGCTCCATTAACCTTTTTCCTCTCTCTAAAATAACTTTCATCTCCTTCCTTCTAACCCAAAAACCTATCCCTAATATCCTCTCCCCCTCCTTCACTCCTCCACAGCCGCCACCCTCATCCCTCCCCCTCCCCCTCCCCTCCCCCTCCATGTTTTCTGGGAGGGACGACGATGCGATTCGCTTGATATTCGGAGAGGTGACCGATATTATCGTTCCAGGATGAAAGCGGGTCGGAACTCCACGAAGGTGTCTCTTGAGTAGTAGATGATGAGGTGCGCAGATAGAGTTGGGTGAGGAGAGACAATTTTTGTTTTTTTTTTTTTCTCGTTTGTTTTCTTATTTTGTTTGTATTTTCTTTTCCCAATTGATTTGCAAACTCGTAAAGCGAATCGGTTTTTTCTCGTTCGCGAGTATGTAGTTTGGGGTGGGTAGTTTTTTAGTCCATGTTGTGAATCGAATTGATCTTATCAATTTCTCGTTTGGCTTTTAGTTAGTCTTGTCGGGTTCTTGCCGAGTTAGTTATGATTATAGTTGTAATTTTAGTTTTGAATTATTATAATAAAATACTATTGTTCGAAAAAAAAACTTATAGGAATTAGGTACTTGCACATATATTTATATGTATATATAGAAATATTAATTAGACTTTCATGGGAATTATTGGGAAACGGTGAATACTATAATGTGGACCCAGACAATTATTGTAGATTCCTAGGAACACTTGACTAGGCTTGTGGAAAGATTCCCACACACGTTATAAAGAGGGAGGTAATATTTAATTTTGGAGCAGTTAAATAAATGCAGAATCATGGAGTATTAATTTATCACATGTGACAGCGCTGGAATTGGCTTCTCCGTTGGATTTTCCTCACACTTTACCATGAACTTAATTACTCAATAAATCATCACCTCAAAAAAAAAAAAAAAAAAAAAAACTCAATAAATCAATAATAATATTAATAAGAAAAAAGATTCACCATATCACATTTTGGACATATAGTTAGAATAATAAACTTACACTAATCAAATTAAAAAAAAATCCAATCCTAAACCTTAGGATGATAAATTTCAATAATAACTAAAAGGTTTAGGCCTAGGCCTTTTGCTAAAAGGCCTAAACCTTTGGACAACAATCAATAATCAAATGAAAAACTAAAACCAAACTTAAGATAACTTCAATAATAAATAAAATTTGAATATTAACTACACTCGAGATAATTAAAAAAATATGGACTTAAAATTTATCATAATAAACTTAGACTAATCAAATTAATAAAAATTAGCTAGTATCAAGTCTTAAGATGATAGACTCATGACAATCATATGAAAAATTAAAACCAAACCTACGATAATTCAGAAAAATGAATAATTTAAATAATCAATAAAGACCAATATATGAAAATACCAAACTTTTGGATGATGCACTTAAAATAATCAGCTAAAAAATGTACACGAGAAACGTAACATACCTGAGATAATTTATAAAATAATGACAAAAACCTAAAACAAACTACTTAAAATAATTAATAATTGAAACCAAAACTTTAGGATGGTATACTTAGATCATAATCAAATGAAAAATTAAAACTAAACTTAGGATAACTCAAGTAAATTAATAATAACTCAGAATTAGACTATTTATTATGTGATTTTGACAATATAAACAGCTCATGAGCAATCCCCGGAATAACTGGAGCATGTTTAAGATGCTAATACTTGCAAATTTAATTAGTTGTCCGCCAACTAATTATGTTATTGTTTACTGTACGGACCAACAATTAATGGGTCTATAAAACCCAAAAGAAACATTTGCATGCATGTGCCCCAATATATACCTTATTGATCATTGGCACTCTTGTAAAAATTCCATACTAGCTCCGATTAGTCCCGCCTTGGCGCTAGGCCTCCTTGTCCACCTTAATTATTCTGCCAATTAGGCACCGCCTAACCACGCCCAAGGCTCCGCCTAGGCACTATGAAGATGAATAGATTGAGCATCATTTCTTTGCTTCTTCTTCTGGTGAGCCAAGTAGCTTACAGCAGCCGTTCGATTAGGGAGAATTTTAATACGGTTTCTGATGGGTTCGACTCTGACAGCAAGCCGAGCCGGTTATTATCGGCTGCTACGGAGACGTGTGAGCCGACATATGGGTTCTTGCCTTGCTCAACCAATGTTTGGGGGTTGCTATTTCTGACCGTGGTGTACGAGATCTTGCTTTCCATCGGAGGGAAATATGTTGCAACTGGGTCGGAGCTGTTTTTCCAGATCACCGGACCTACTATTTTTGGATCCAGCTTGTTTCAGTTCCTCGGCACTATCCCTCAAATTGTCTTGGTTCTTTGTGAGTTTCCTTAATTTATTTTAATTTGGAATAATTACAAAAGTCCCCTAAAGTTTGGCTAATAACAAGAAAACCCAAAACTGTTTCAAAATTACAAAAAGCTAGCCCCTTCAGATTTAATTATGTCTTAAATTTAAACGGGTAACTCATATAATATTTCTGGAAATAGCAGTGGGTATATGAAATGTTTTTTTGCTTACAAAGAGGAAAATATAAGATGGAGTTATCAAATCTTAAAGGGTTTTTGCAATTTTCAAAAACCTATGGGTTTCTTTGTAATTACCCCGAAGCTTAAGGTTTTTTTGTAATCATCCCTTACAAAAATTACACTTCAGGTTCGACCTAATTAAAAGAAAACCCAGTTATCTTTCAAAATTACAAATATCCTCTTTCTTAATAAAAATCGCCCTATTAAGGTTACAATTTATAAAATAGAACTAAATATCAGGGTATTTGCATCTCTGTTAAGTTAAAAGGTAGTTGGGTTTTTGTAATTGGGTATTTTTTGTAATAATCCTATTATAGTTAATAAATTACATGTACTCCAACAAAAGAAATATGTTATCTTGATGTTTATTCCAGAGCGCATAAACTATATTTACAGACATTGACTCTTATTATTCATTAATAGTTCTAATTCAATGAAATTCTTCTGCATTGCAAATAATATAGTACATTTTTTTTTCTTGCAATATTCAAGCAACTGCACTTTCGGGAACTGTGGAGGCTGCCGAACAACAAGTCACATTTGGGATGGGATTGGTTGCTGGGACAACAGTTATGCTTCTTACATTGATTTGGGGCACTTCTGTTGTCCTCGGAAGCTACGATTTGTCCGAGACTATCACTATTGATAAATCTGGAAGCAAAAACACATTCCAAAAGGTGCTATTAATACCTTAATCTTCCCTTAATTATCTCTTTACGACCGCGCGCACAATTTTGCCCAAATCCCTGAAAAAATCGCCTTGGCCCAAAAAAGCGGGCCTAGGTGCCCGCCTAGACGGTCAAAAATTGCTAGGCTGCCAAAAGTTGGCAAAAAATAAAAATAAAAAAATAATTGTTTCTCTAGGTGGGCGGCGCTAGGCGCTAGGCTGCCGTCTAACTAACATCTAGCGTTTTTAGAACATAAGACAAGAATGTGGATCTAAAAGATAAGAGTTTTCTCGTTTAGCAGGATATGGCGTTGTTACGGATGCTGAAACAAGCTACACGGCACGGATGATGTTGACGACAATGGTTCCGTTTCTCATCCTTTTGCTAGCACAAGTTTTCAAATCGTTTTCAGCTAGAGGAGTCATTATTCTCACTGCTCTCATCGTCACGGTCGTTTTGTTTTTCGCTTACATGTCCTATCAGGTAATATAAAAAATTTACGACTTTGATTTCTATTGTACTAGCATATATAACAACACTTAAAGGGGTCTTTATGTACATTTTTATGTACACTATTGATCTACAGATATTTCAGCCATGGATTCAGAACAGGAGATTTGAGTATTTGATGAATAAATATGCCAAAGACAAGCTTCTCACACTTTTGTCCACAAATGGCAAACCTGATACCCATAAAATACAAGAGTAATCACTGGCTTTTTCTTTCTTCAATTCTTGTCGCACGAATCATAAAATTAGGGATAATTACAAAAAAGCCCATGAGGTTCGGGCTAATTATGAAAAAAACCCAAATATTTTTGAAAATTACAAAACCCATTGAGGTTTGATTTCGTTATACATTTTCCTCTTTAGAACCAAAAAAACATTTGGAAAACCCCCTTAACCTCTATAAAAATATTACGATTACCCCCAAAATCAAACTTAAAGGATATTTTTGTAATTTTGAAACATGTCTGTTTTTTTATAATTAGCACAAACCTTAGGGGTGTTTTTGTAATTATCCCTAAAAATTATTGATTGCTGAGGTTAAATCTAATTACAATAAATAAATAAACAATTATCTCTAAAATTATAAGACTTAATTGCGAAATTGGTCCCGTAACTATAGGGAACTAGTAATTTTGGTCGTGTAAATATTATGTATGTATGATTTTGATTCTTTGCAATTTTGATCTCTCATAATTTACAGGCTGTTTAGTAAAATCGACAACAACAATAATGCATCCGTATCAGAATCAGAACTCAGAGTTTTTCTGTTAGGACTAAAGATGGACGATGATGATTTGAGAGCAGAGAGGGACGTGGAACACATCTTGGGATCTTTTGATACGTCTGGAGATGGTGGTATCACTCAGGATGAATTTGTTAGAGGAATGAAGAAAATAGTTTCTGGTTTGTCCGATCAGACTCCAGATCGCATTAAAAAGGGCACCTCTCAACGTAGCATTTCTAAGGTACGTAATTAAAAAGACTCATCAAAACTTGGGATTAATTACCAAATTTACCCCTAAAGTTTGGGTTAATTACAGAAAAAACCACATGTTTTTGAATTTACAAAAAAATAACCGTGTGGTTTGATTCTGTATTATACTTTACCCCTTCATAAACAAAAATATTTTGAACACTCCCATTACATTTATCAAAATATTGCAATTACCCCATTACATTTAAGGGATAATTACAAAAACACCCCTGAGGTTCGGGCTAGTTACAAAAAAACCTAATAATTTTTGAAAATTGCAAAAAAAACCTTGAGGTTTGATTATGTACATTTTTCCTTTGATAAGCAAAAATATTTCAGAAAATATTTATAAAAATATTACGATTACTCCCTTAAATTTAAGACAAAATTAAATCTGATTGTTTCTTTTTGTAATTTTGAAACATCTCTGGATTTTTTTGTAATCAACTGAAACCTGGGGGGTGTCTTTGTAATTATCCCTACATAACACAAAATCAAACCTCAAGTTTTTTTTTTTAACTTCAAACATCTCTGGGTCTTTTAGTAATTAACCCAAACCTCAGGGGCAGTTTTGTAATTATCCATCAAAACTAAATTTAAATATGTTTATGTCGTATAAATTCGATCGTCTGATCATACAATCAAAATCGAAATGCAGAAAAACAGTGAATTACAGGAGGGATTGTTGGGTAATAGCACACGCTTTAGCCAAAAGGGTATTAGCACAAATTCATGGTTGGATTACTTGAGGGCATTTTTATTTGTGATAATTGGGACAGTGATGTTGGTAGCATTGGCAACACCTTTAGCCAGAAGTGTGGTGTCTTTTGCTCAAGCTGCCAATTTTTCGTCCTTCTTCGTCTCATATTTTGTTGTACCCCTTGCTATGAACTATGGAGTTGCACTTCAGTCGATTGCTTCCGCCAGACAGAAGACACAGAAATCCATTTCTCTGACACTTTCTGCGGTTTGTTCCTCTTCACTATTATTATTATTTGGGATAATTGTGAAAACACCCCTGAGATTTAACCTAATTACAAAAACCTCTTGATGTTTGAGCTAATTACAAAAACTCCAGAGATTTTTGAAAATGACATGATTTGATTCTGTCTTACATTTTCCTCTTTATAAGAAAAAAATATTTCAAAAAACTCTCTATTTATAGAAATATTATAGATACACCGTTAAATTTAAGATATAATCAAACTTGAGGGGTTTTTTGAAATTTTGAAACATCTCTCAATTTTTTTGTAATTAGCCCAAACCTCAGTGGTCTTTTTGTAATTATCCCAAAACTTTAGTTATTTTTCAAAATTACAAAAGGCTAAACCTCAGGGTGTTTTTGTAATCATAATAATAGTAAAGATTATAAAAACTATCCTCTAATTACAAAAAAAATATTATCTTTCAAAATTACAAATACATACCTTGAAACATTATGAGTATCCTTGAAGTTTGTTTTTGTTATACAAAAAAGATGCAATTTGTAAAATAAAGATAAATATCAAGATAATATTTTTATTTTTTAAATATGATAATTGGGTTATTTGGTAATTAGACTAAACCCTTAATGGTGGTTTTTGTAATGAACCATTAATTTTGAGATAATTACAAAAAAAAAAAAAAGCCCTAAGATTTGGGCTAATTACCAAAAAATACAGAGATTTTCGAAAATTGCAAAAAAAAAAAAAAAAAGAAACCCTTGAAATTTAACTCAAGTCATATATTTTACTCTTCATAAGCAAAAATATTCAAGACATTTATAAATATTTTACAGTTATTTTCTTAAATTTAAGACTAATGCAGCATACTATACCTTCATTCTCAAACATGAAGTCTTGCTCAAAAAAAAAAAAAAAAAAACATGAAGTCGACGATTTTTTTGTAATTTTTAAAACGTCTCTAAGTTTTTTTTTTTTTTAAAGTGTTTTTGTAACTATCCGTTATTTTTATTATTATTAACACACAATGGAATATGATGCTTCCGGTTATTTATTACAAAGTCTTTGAGATGGTGTGTTTTGTGTTATATACAGCTCTATGGTGGTGTGTACATGAACAATATTGTAGGTCTTATAGTATTCTTGGCGCCGGTTTATGCACGAAATCTGTCGGCAGATGTGTTTGCAGAAGTTGTGGTGGTTGTGATAATATGCATACTCATGACGTTATTTACAAGCGTCTGCACCAAATTCTCTCGCCGGATGGGTTATTTTGTGCTGCTGTTGTACCCAATTTCTCTGGCGTTAGTCTATCTACTTACATCTTTTTTGGGATGGGCTTAAAAAGGCCAAGATTTGGACCATCATGTTGCAAATTGTTGTGCAAATTTGTTGGACTTCTTCCTTTAAAGAATTTCTTCGTCAGATTTGTAATTTAAGAATTAAAAACTAATTTCAGAAGATTTCTTTCAATTTTTTTTTCTTTAAAAGAAAATATATTGATCCCTCGAACTGATGAACCACCAAGAATCTTATCAATATTACATTCAGTATTTACACCTTCGCATCTACTCAAACAGACAGTGCCTCGGATCCCCGAATATGGAGAAGATATTAAAAGAATATATGTAGTGCAATGAGAATAGATATATCCAACTATCCAAGATTATCTATCCTGATCTGAAAGATTCAACAAATCTAGGATTACCTTCTAAGATCCCTAAACTTGAGTGCCATGTACGACAAGTCTAAGTCTAGCCTTAGGTCCGCTTTAGGATCCCATTAGGTCAGCCCATTCAGACATGTCCACGGTTGGCAGACCTGTCATATGGGTTGGCCCCTTCAGCCCATCATGCAGGGGCGGAGTTAGACAATTAATTTTGGGGGAGAGGGATATTCCAATTAAATTTGTGTAGGCTAAATTACTAAAAAGCCAAATACTTTAGTGCTAAAATTAATATTTAAAAATAAATTATACATAGAATAATTAGATTTTTGAAAAAATTGGGGGAAAAAGCCCCCTATTGGACCACAGGGGATGCCCTTGCCAGCATGGCCAATGCTATATCAGATATCCATTCTTCCTCTAGTTTAATACCGTGTTAAAAAATTGTCGTTATTCCAATAACATTTGAGATTTAATAATGTTCGTAAAGATATATTATGAATAAGAAGTAATATTTGTGCGAACCCAGCCACCCCAAACTTCGTATATTACGGGTAACAATAAAGGTTTTGGGCCTTTAGCAGATAATGTTACCTAAAAAACTAGCATAAAAAATCGTCATAGACAATTCTCATTCTCTTAATAATAAACTAAATCTAGATCAATCATTATTTTTAATTTTTTTAATCTAAATTAGCACGTGATTCTTTAGTGCTATTTTGAAAGTAAAAACGACGAAAAATTCTTCAGAAAACACGAAGTAACATCAAATGAACTTCCAACACGAAACAAAATTAAATAGAAAAAGTAAAAAGAGAAAAGAAAATAAATTTTTGAGGAGACTAATTCTTTTTTCCCCTCTTCTTCTCACACCTAAAAGTCCTTTATAATACCACTTTGTTTCGTGTACTCTTTAGTCTAATAAAGATAATTGACTTTTATAGGATTAGGTAATTGTACACATTTAGATTTATTCTTTAACAACGTTGTCCATATATGGGACCTAACCCCCTCCTATGTACCCAGCTAATTAGCGACTTATTTTTCAAAAAAAAAAAATTAGCGACTTATTAATTGCATATGTATAACTAAGATTAAAATAACATGCCCACAATATAAAATGTGTAGATAGATTAATTCACACTTGTCGTAAACACTTGGGCAGAGACGGACCCAGGGGGCTGGTGGCGGCAACCGCCCCCCGTCTTCATTGAACCCCTATAATATATTATTTAATAAATTAATATAGTATATAAAAATGTAAGCCAACAAATTTTGCCCCCTCCCCAAATTTTCATGTAATTTTGTTATAAAAAGCTTGTATGTTTTATTTTTATTTATATTAGATTTGATTTTGCTTGCCTAACCGGTCCAAGGTTTCGAGGACCTAGAAAGCAATAAATAATATATATACAATCGTGGAGATAAGAGGAGGCCAATCCGGGCTCGCACCCTCTTTTTTAAAAAAATAAGGTACTTTTTTAAAAAATTAGTTAATAGTTATGTGTATTTTTAGTTTTTTTATTTATCACCCACTCCAATTTCGTGTATCGGCCTACCCGTAATAATTCCTAGATACGCCATTATATAATGGCGTATCTAGGGATTATTACAGGGTGGTGATCTGAAATCGAGGTGGGCCGAAAAAATACAAATAAATATTAACTAAAAAGAAATTTGAAAAATTTTACCTAGTAATTTTTTAAAAAAGAAAAGGAAGGGGCCCGAGTTGGCCCCTATCTCCGCCATTGATTGTATATATACATATATAAAAAAACTTGGTCCTCGCGGAGGGCCTCTCTGTCGGCGGCACCATCTCGCGCCGCCAAGACCGCCCGGATTTCGCCCCAAGAACGAATTTACTCGTCCGTCCCCGCACTTGGGAATATTATAATGTGAAAAATAGACAGTTGATAATAGATCACGAGGACAACCAAACAATGCTCATGAAAATTCAAAAGTGACGAAGATAGATGTAATATTTAATTGTCTGAGGAGTTAAAAAGTGGCAGTGGATTGATGGCTGCTGTAGCCTGTAGAGGACAAGATTAGGTGCAAATGATGAAATTATATGTTTAAATTACGCAGATTTATATTAATTAAATGTGACAGGCTGGCATTGGATTTTTCTGGTATTTTGAACCCTCTCATAAAATCAATTTAATACAAAAAAAAAAAGGAAAATAAATTCTCAATTTTAATTTGGTATTACTAATTCATATATTTCTTTCAAACAAATATTGGGTGTGGATCGTGTAAAAGTATATGTATGTTTTACATAGGATGGCAAAATTGTTCGTGTCGGGACTCGATAACAGTCTGACACGATAAACTCAAATCAATATGACACGATAATCTTATCGGCATAAAATTAAAACATAAACACGAAATGCCAAAAACATGAAAAGCACGGCACGGCATGCCAAAAACGCGAAAAACACAAAGACGATAAGCAAAACTATTAAATGTATTTACTCAAACCCGTAAGGCCACTAACTCATAAAACATATGATTTTTTTTCTTTGATACTTAGAACACACATTCAAATAAATTGCTAATACAAAGAGTCAAGTACAGCTTATAAAAACAAACCCTAATGACTAGTTAATGAATTTTCAAAAAAGATATTTTATAAAAATAAAAATTATCGTGCCTTATCGGGTTTATCGGACTAGCCCGATAACAATCCGACTTTTAGCGGGCTTTATCGTGATCGGTCGTATAACAGCCCAGACCCTAATTTCAGATCGTGTTCGTGGCTCGACCAATCATGTGGTGCCCGAAATTGCCACCCAAAGTTTTACAACAATTAAAATATTTTCTGTTATGTAAAAATGAAATGTTATTGATGTTAATCCCATGATATAAGATATGATGCGGCGGCTGGAAACTACAAAGTAGTAAGTGAAGATTTATCTTGGTTTGAATTTTCTTAGAAACAGATGTAACTAATAAACACATTAAACTAATCAAATTTGATATTATGGAGAATTACTTTATTGAATGTCAAAAGCAGCCAGCCCTTCATTAACCACAACTTGCAAATTTTATTTTTTTCGGTCAATCATTAAACTGTCACGTACAATTTATCATACATAAAAACATTTCCCTCGTCTCAATCTTGATCAAATCAAGCTAACTCCATCAATGGCTTTCATTGCACGATTCTTGATTCTGCTTTTCTTTTTGATCACCGTAGTCGAAAGCCGGATTCTGAGCCTCAATTCCTCCGACGATCATTTGATCTCGGATGGAATCGATCGTGTCCAAAACCAAACGTCATCATCCGTCGTCGTTGGGGCTAAAATGGGTCCGCCAATCCCGACAACGTGCGACCACCAGTATGGTTTCTTGCCCTGTGCAGAAAATGCAGCAGGGTATATTTTCCAGATACTGGTTTATCAGGGGCTGCTGATATTTGGAGAAAAACAGATAGAAAGGGGGAGTAAGGTGCTTTTTAATATCATTGGAGCTGGAAAATTTGGTGGTATCATTTTTCGTATACTTATGGTGTTGCCTTCAATGATGCTGATGATTGGTAAGTAGGTGCTTCATCGACGTTCTAAATTACTAAATCTGATTAAAATTTACGGATAATTACAAAAACTACCCCTGAGGTTTAGCCTAATTATAGAAAAACTCGGTTATTTTTCAAAATTACACATATCCTTGACATTTATTTCTTTTTCGAGTAGTTACAAAAACACCCCTGAGGTTTGGGTTAATTACGAAAAAACCTAGAATGCTTCAAAATTACAAAAAAAAACCTCGAATTTGATTCTGCCTTAAATTTAAAGGAGTAACTGTAATATTTTTATAAATGTCATGGGGTTCTTGAAATGTATTTTTTTTTTCCCTTATGAAGGGCAAATTTAAGATGGGATCAAACATCAAGGGTATTTTTGTAATTTTCGAAAAATTTGGGTTTCTTTGTAATTAGACCAACCCTAATGGGAGTTTTTGCAATTATCCCTTTCTTATTTGTAAGATAAATACAAAGTTTAAGGGGTATTTCTAATTTTGAAAGATAACTGAAATCTTTTATAAATACATTAAACTCTAGGGGTAGTTTTGTAATTATTGCAATAATCTATTAGACATTAGAGCGAAAATGGTATCATGTCAATCTGCAAATTTGACTTAAACAGGAGTAGGACACAGATAAATTTGACAGATAGGTGGATTTTTGTAATTAGGTCGAACCTCAAGGTTATTTTTTGTAATTAAACTTATATATCCTTATGAAATATATTTCTCTTGCTTGGTGTAGTATCTGGAGTTTTCAGTAGCAAAGAGAATGCACAATCTCAAGTGTCACTTGGAGTCGGTATTTATGCTGGAATCACAGTTTTTAGTCTAACACTGCAGTGGGGTATGTGTGTGATATTTGGTAGAAGGGATTTGATGGACAAATCAAATGAGCAAGCTGAGGCCCCAAGCTCAAATTGTTTGTCAGCAAAAGAAAAACTCATTATCTTGGAAGGTTTGGCACTTTTCTTTACAATTTGACAAGAAATTAGGGGTTAATTTAAAAAAGGGATAATTATAAAAACATTCCTCAGGTTCTTGCTAATTACAAAAAAAACCAAAAAATTTTGGAAATTACCAAAAAAACCCTTTAGGTTTGATGCGTCTTACATTTTTCTCCTTCATATGCAAAAAATATTTCAAAAGTTCCCTTTACGTTAATCCAAGTATTACAGTTACTCCCTTAAATTTAATTTAAGATACATTCAAACCTCAAGGTGATTTCTTGCAATTCTCAAAAACCCCTTGGTTTTTTGTAATTAGCCCAAACCGTAGGGGGCTTTTTGTAATTATCTCTTTAAATAATACCACTGATACTTAGCCTAATTACTAAAAAAAGCCCAGTTATCTTTTAAAATTACAAATACCTCCTTGACATTTGTTTTTATCTTACAAATTGGTTTTAGTATTTTTTTTTTCATACTTAAGAGAAACATTTCACTCTTTCATAGACGGTTTTAGTATTTGTTAGGTAAATGCAAACCTTGAAGGTATTTGTAATTCTGAAAGATAACTGGAGTGTTTGGTAATTATATTAAACCTCAGGGGTAGTTTTTGTAATTATCAAAAAAAGGAATGTTAGGACCTTTTTTCCATGTGCATTAGAAGTAAGTGATGATAATATTTGTCTGTTTTAATGCAGATACTGGTGTTGTAATTGATCAAGAGACTCGTCATACTGCTGGGATTATGCTGTTATCCTTGATACCTTACATTATTGTGCAGCTCGATGATTTTTTAAGTACCTCCTCTGGAAATCGTATCATAACTTTGACAGCTCTCATTGTGTCTTCATTATCTCTAGTCTCATATTTCATCTATCAGGTAGACTAATTGAGAGCTAGCGCTTTTTATTTCTTTTTGGGCTAATTACAAAAACTACCCCAGAGGTTTAGCCTAATTACAAAAAGGAACCAGTTATCTTTCAAAATTACAAATACCCCCTTAAAGTGTTACAAACACCCCCTATTGAGTGTAGGGGAGGCAATTCGGGTCATCAGGTCTGGTTAGTGTTTGGTTTCGGGTTGTGCTTAAAATACATCAAAAATTAATTAAAATATAAAATAATTACGTTTTAGACAATTTGGTAACATCTTGGCAGTCGTGTTCGGGTTCGAGTTTTCGTGTTCGGGTTATCGTGTCGTGTCAGGGATTGTCACCCCTGCCTGAGAGTGCATTTTGTACAAAAGATATAAATGTCAAGGGAGTATTTGTAATTTGAAAAAATAACTGGGTCTTTTTGTAATTAGGCTAAACCTGAGGGTGGTTTTTGTAAATATCCCTTTCTTTTCGTTATCAATTATGCCATGATTTGGCGCCTAAGACAGTTAAATCTTGTTTTTCATTGTGCAGATTTTGAATCCTTGGATTCAGCAAAGAAGTTTAGACTACTCAAAGTACGAAATGCTGCGGACAGGATTCTTGCAGCATATCCAACGGCAGGGAAAACTTGTGAATGAAGACGGCAAACTTAACGCTCCTGTCATCAAACAGTAATGCTGAGAAATTGTTAATGCGTACGCTTATCATCTGATGAAAAAAAAAAAAACAAATCATAATGTGTGTTTGCTTTCGCAGATTATTCGATCAAACGGATAAAGATGCAAACAAACGTATCGCAAAGGGCGAATTGGAGAATTTGGTGCTCGACATCGTTGGGACTGGGAAGGTGAAGGTTGACAAAACATTTGCTGTTTCACAAGTAATGGAAACATTCGACTTCGACGACGACACGTGTATCACTGAGGAAGAATTCATGGAAGGATGCAAAAAATGGATTGACGAAACCAAACAGTCATCTGAACATAGTGATTCAACCTCCACAAATATTTTCATGAGGTAAGTGGCATTTTCTATCGGGAATCTTGTTCGTGTCGATGCTAATGCTATATTATAAATTGAGATTTCTACTTCTAGAAGAAGATTTATCGTGAGCGAAGCTAATAGTAGTTGACAATCAAGTCGGCAGTATTTCAAGAATAAGTTGTGAAAGTGTTCATTTGTTTCTAAAATTGCTTTAATCAGAAATCTAAACAGGATATAACTTTTTGGGATAATTACAAAAACACCCCCAAGGTTTGAGCTAATTACAAAAAAATCTAGAGATGTTTCAAAATTACAAAAAGCCCCCTCTAGTTTGATTTTGTCTTAAATTTGAGGGTTAACTGTAATATTTCTACAAATATCAGGGTATTTTTTGAAATATTTTTGCTTATGAAGGGGAAGATGTAAGCATAATCAAACCTTAAGGTTTTTTTGTGTAATTAGTCCAACCTCAGGGTTTTTTATGTAATTATCCCTAACTTTTTTTTGGATCTTATCTGCAGCTCTTTCACATATTCAAAGAGAAGAAAGAAGATGATCCACAGCAGATGGACAGAATAATGTCAAAGATTTTGAAGCATGCTGAAACGCAACTACTAAGATCCGAATCGCTTATCACAGACGATGGGAAGCCGAACGTGGAGCGCATTCAGACGTAAACTTCTCACCTGTTTGTAATTGTTTCCTTAACTTTCTGTCATAAGTTTTCTTGGATAACAGAATTACCTGATAGGCCTTTTTGTTTCTGGCAGTCTCTTCAAGCAATTTGACTCTGATGGGGACAGATCGATATCGAAATCTGAACTAGAGCAACTAATAAGTACTGTCAAATTCGGAGAATTTCAACCGAAATACGAGGATGTAGTGAAGCAGCTGTTTAAAGATTTTGACATGGATAAGAATAGTACGATCGACGAACCAGAATTTGTCGAAGGAGTAACGAAATGGCTGAACAAGGCCGTTTCTGTAGCAAACACACCGGACAAGACAAGAACTATTGACGAATTCGACAGGGTAAGTATTTGTATTTATAATCAAATAAAGGGATAATTACAAAATACCCCCTGAGGTTCGGGCTAATTACAAAAAAAACTAGAGATTTTCGGAAATTATAAAAAACCTATTTAGGTTTAATCCATCTTACATTTTTCTCCTTGCAAAAGCATTTCAAAAACTCCCATTTCATTTATCAAAACATTACAATTACCTCCTTACATTAAATACACAATCAAACCTCCATATTTTTTAGTAATTAGCCCAAACCTTAAGGTTTTTTTGTAATTTTCAAAACATTACAAAAACTCAAGGAATAAGCCCAAACCTTAGGGGTTTTTTCCCCTCCATGTGCCGAGGCATTTCAAAAACTCCCCTTTCATTTATCAGTTACTTCCTCACATTAAATACACAACCAAAGGGTTTTTTTTAATTTTCAAAAACCTCTTGTTTTCTTGTAATTAGCCCAAACCTTAGGGTGCTTTTTGTAATCACCCCTAGGAATAATTCAAAAACTATCCCTGGGGTTAGCAAAAAAAAAAGGGATAATTGTGAAAACACCCCTGAGGTTCGGGCTAATTGCAAAAAAACCTTGACGTTTGATTTCGTCTTACATTTTCCCTATCAGCAAAACAATATTTCAAAAAAACACCCATTATATTTATAAAAAAAATACAGTTGCCCCTTAAATTTAAGACAGAATCAAACCCGATGTTTTTTTTGTAATTTTGAAATTAGCCCAAATCTCTGAGTTGAAACTTGGTATGATTTGATGGTTTCATAAACTAAAGAACCTGATGCTCTTTGAACTTGCAGATTGTGTGGGAACAAGCAGTGTACAACAAGTGGGCTCTTGTGACATCTTTATCTCAAGTCGTATTCGGCATCGCCATATTGACCTTCCTCGGAGGACCTCTCATGGTGAGTATTCTACAGTTATCGTACGCCATGAACTTCCCCACATTCAGCATCTCGTTTGTGATAGTACCATTAGCCATGAATGCAAGAGCAGCAATAGCAGCAATATTCCCAGCTAGTCACAAGAGTGAAAGAACTGCTTCTTTGACATTTTCAGAGGTACATTTCTCACTCTGTACATAAAAAAAAAGGGATAAAAACAAAAACACCCTGAGGTTTGGGGTAATTATAAAAAAAAAAAAAAAACCAGAGATGTTTCAAAATACAAAAAAAAAAAACATCATGTTTGATTATGTGTTAAATTTAAGGGGAAACTGTAATATTTTTATAAGTATCGGGGGGATTTTGATATGTTTTTTGCTTTTATAAGTATCAGGGGGATTTTGATATTTTTTTGCTTATGAAGGAGGAAATGTAAGACGGAATCAAACCTCAAGGGTTTTTTTGTAATTAGCCCAAACTTCAGGGTGTTTGTAATTATCCCTAAAAAATTATTCTTAGGTGGAAAAAAACAGTTATTTTTGGACTTAGAAGTTGAGAATCACTTCTTTTTAGTGTTACAAACACTCCTACAGAATCTAGCTACATTCTTTCTTTATCATGTGTATAAGGAGTATTTGCAAACATTTAAAAAAAGTGATTGTCAGCTTGAAAAAAATTAGTTTTTTTATTATGTCTTAAATTTAAAGGGGTAACTATAATATTTTTTGAAAACATTAGGGGCTTTTTGAATTTTTTTGTTTATGAAGGAGGGAAATGTAATACGAATCAAAACTCAAAGGGCTTCTTGTAATTTTCAAAAATCTTTGGGTTTTTTTTAATTAGTCCGAACTTTACATGGTGGGTGTTTTAGATTTCTGTTTCCGCTTCTTTATTGACTTTTACACAAGTAAAGCACTTTTTCAATTTATTCACCAAATACTCTCTCTTAACTTATTCAACTTTTAGCTTCTATTTCCGAATACTACCGTTCGTTTTTATGTAAAAAAGAAAATTAGGCTTAATATTTGTGAGGGCCTGATGGATGACTTTGTCTTTTTATTTGAATGTTACAGATATATGGTGGAGTCATTATGAACAACATCGCGGGATTGACAACGTTGTTGGCAATTGTATATGCAAAAGACCTGACATGGGATTTTTCAGCAGAAGTGCTCACAGTTTTGGTTGTGTGCGCCATAGTAGGCATTCTGGCATACTCAAGCACCACTTATCCTCTCTGGACTTGCATAATAGCATTCCTTCTCTATCCTTTTTCCCTGGGATTGTTCTATTTCGTTCAGGTTTTCTGGAGTTGGAATTAGTACCTGTACGAATTCTGATGTATCGTATTTCCTGATGAGAAAAGTGAAAGAAGAGTTCACAGATTTATATCTGGTTGTGTGATTGTCGGGTTTCAGTTTAGGACCAGGAAAACAAGGTGATATAATAGTGCAGTAACATTATAAAATTCAAATGGGGTGATTACAAAAACTATCCTTGAAGTTTGGTCTTAAAAAAAAACTCAACTATACTTCAAAATTACAAATAGCCCATAATTGTAATTTTGAAAGATAGCTCGGTAAAGGAAACGATAAATTAGTCAGGATCTTCTGTTCCATTGCCAGTTTCATATTGTATTCTGATACGCGGAATGAATGTCACATGTATAGTTATGATATTTTCTTGTACGTGTGTCATCCATCTAATACCACAATTCCAGCAGTAGCCATAACTGAATACAAATTGTGCATTGCTTTTTCATGCACTGGAGTTCACAGATATATAAAAGGGATAATTACAAGAAACCCCACTGAGGTTCGGGCTAATTACAAAAAATCCATAAACTTTTGAAAATCGCAAAAACTCCCTTACGGTTTGATTTCGTCTTACATTTTATCCCTTCGCAAAGAAACAAAAATTTTAACCCCCCCCCCGACATTTGGTAAAATATTATAGTTACCCCTTTAAGTATAAGATACAACCAAACCTGGTGGGTTTTTTTGTAATTTCGAAACATCTATGGGTTTTTTTTGTAATTAGCCCAAACTAGGGGGTGTTTTTGTAATTATCCCTTATAAATTGTGAATAATCGAGAAACTAACATACTCAATGGCGACTTCTACCCCAAAATTGAGGCCTACTCTCGTCAAAAGCAGGGGGACGTTGATATACAACTGATGCAGCTCTGATAAGAATCGCAGAAGTCAGAGCCCATATCACATACGACTTATTATCGGCTTTGTAATCAAAGTACTGGAGCATATATCTATATCCCATCCATTCCATCCTCTCTTCTCTTCGATTTTCATTCTGAATATGCCATCAAAAATAGCACTGTAACGAGCAACTCAAAAATGGGTCATGAATGAAGCAAAGAGAAGAAAAACCAAACCTTGAGAAACATTTCAAAGGGAGCATCAAAAACTGACTCCACCTCAGCAGCATTAAGGACTGGGTTGAAGGCATTCTTGTCCCAAATTATTCCAATCACTGGAAATACAGTAAGATGTCGCTGCAAAAGAAGTGTCTATTCTAAGTCACTCATGGCAAATTCATTAACCTTATAAACAAGGGATAATTACAAATACATCCCTAAGGTTTGGGCTGATTACAAAAAAAACCCAGAAATGTTTCAAAATTAGCAAAAAAACACCCAGTTTTGATTTTGTCTTAAATTTAAGGGGTAATTATAATATTTTTATAAATGTCAGAGGGGTTTTGGAAATGTTTTTTTCTCAAACCTCAAGGGGTTTTTTGTAATTTTTAATAGCCTCTGGGTTTTTTTTGTAATTAGACCCAACCAATGCAAAAATGCCAAAATGCAATCTGGAAATATTCCATCTTTATTGCATTCTTCAACTGTGCATCAGTAATAATACAAGTAGCCTGCTTATAAAAACACCGACTCCATTTAATATTCTTTTCCCATCACAAATTTCAATTAAAACAAGGGATAATTACAAAAGAACCCTAAAGTTTGGGGTATTTACAAAAAGACCAGAGAAGTTTCAAAACTACAGAACCCTCCTTAGGTTGAATTTTGTCTTACATTTTACCCCCTTCATAAGAAGAAAACAATTCAAACACATTCTTACATTTATAGAAAAATTACAATTACCCCTTCCATTTAAGATAGGAATCAAACCTCAAGGTTTTTTTTTTAATCTTGAAACTTATAGGTTTTTCTGTAACATACCCCAAACCTCAAGGGGTTTCAGTAATTATCACTTAAAAGTTAAATAAAAAACAATGCAAAACCAAGAAAGAAAGAAAAAATTTCCAGCAAATAGGTAGATACCATGTTTGAACTTTGGATTTTTGTGTTTTTCTGAATTTGGTGAGGAAAAAGAAAAGAAAAATGAAATACATTAAGAAAATAACGCATGAAGTACCATCATTTGAAAACCTGAAATATTTTAATCATTGAGAAAACTCAGTAAAATCCGAGGAGCAAACATAAGTATAAACTGAAAAGGAGTAAAATTATCAGTGCATCCACATCCCGCGATTTAACCTGACGGCAACAATAGGGGACCGGAGTTGCTACACAGCATAGTCATAGTCGGGCATAACCTTGGAAACTAAGTTTAAAAAAATCCAAAACAAAGAAAGGGAGTAAAATTTAGGAAGATACAAAAGCCATTACCGTAGTGTAGAACGGTTCAAGAAAAGTTACAACTTCCACGATCGAAGGGTCCAATCCAATTTCTTCCTTAGCCTCTCTCAACGCTGTGTCCGCATCATTCTCATCACCCTCTTCCCATTTTCCTCCCGGCAACGCAACTTCCCCTGAAATTTTACACAAAACCTAAAATATTTTTTTAATCCATCCAACTAAAAATTATTATTTATGACCCCAAAAAAATATTAGCAGTACATATTACCAGAATGAGAGGACATTTTTGAAGATCGTCTGGTCAGAATTACGCGAAGATCGCCATTTTCGCCTTCGAACAAGCAGATCAGAACCGCAGCTCTATTGGGACCCACTTCGCCGGGAGAAAATCGAATTTCTGAATCTTTAGTGTTATTTGTGGCATCGGAAACGTGGAAACTGTAAGGGGGTTTGTAAAGGCGGAGTCTTTGAGCTAATTTCACCAGGGTTTCTGATTTCCCGGAGCTGTTGGAACACATGTCGTTGACCTTGAAGGTGAAAACTTCACAATTTGTTTTTTATTTTTTTCTTTATTTATAGAATAAAATTCACATTTTTACTTTTTTTTCCCCAAGCGATAGAGTTTTATTAAGATAACTCAAAGGGAAAAAGATACAAACAACCGAATTAGTTCATTGTGGGCTACTTCGTCCAAACCAACATGGCAAAAATGTGTATGAGACGATCTCATAAACATTGTTTGTGAGACGAATCATATATGTAACTAGAATTTTAATCTAAACATAAACTCATAAAAAAGACCCATATTTTTTGTTTTTTGTAGGATTCATTTCACAATTTAATTCCATAAAACTGTCTCACGTAAGACTATCTCAATGAACATTAGTATTAGTGGGTGGAATAGATTTCGAATAAGTGAAATTTAATATTTGTGTTCGTAGGATACTTTTAGGGGGGATAGGGTTATTTAATATTTATAGCTAATTTGGTGCAACTCTTTTTTATTTTGATACGTATTTAATTTTGATTTTTTTTTTGGGAAAATAGATATATGCATATGTATTATGTAACTATGTAAGTATTTCATAATGTGACACATTAAATCACAAATTATTTGGGTGGTGGTCGTTTGGATAGCATCTCATTATTGACACTGTCCTTTCAAAATTTGGACTATCCGCCTCCTCATGCTTTTGATTAAAAAAAAAAAGAAGAAGAAGAAAAAAAGCACAACTTCTAAAGAGATTAAGGCATAATCTTTCTTGAAGAAAATAAATGAATGAGACTAGTTTAATTTTAAAAATTCCTTCAACAACATTAAAAATATAAAATGAATGTTACATATGAAAGATAATCATAATTTCCATGATCATAAACGATCAACAATTTTTCGGATTTACATTAATAAACAACCAAAGGTTGAAATTTTTTCACATATCTAAACAAATGAAACGCCATAGGTTCCGGTCACACACGATCCAATATGTTGAGAGTAACGATTTTATAATTATTTGTTAGTAGGGTGGTTTACTGAGAAATGACTAAGTGTATAAAAAATTTAGGCTTAGTCGAGGCCTGTATTTGATATAGTCTCCGCAAAACAAAAACTTCTTGTAGTTGAAGTGCTTACAGTTCCGGCGTACATCCTTAAGATACAACGACTTTAACCTGTTTCGACTACACAACACTAGGAAAGTCGAAACTACAGCGAACATAAAGTGTCTGAAATTTTCAAGCTATGAAAGAGGTGAAATCAATATCTTGGTGCAAATGACTCATTTTTAGGCTTATATTTTGGTGTACTGTTTCATCTGTAGGGGCCTTGTATTTATAGGCATCAAGGTGCCCTTGATGAAAAAACATATCTTTTGGGTGAAAAAGACATGTCTACGATCAAAACATGCACCTGGTTGCTCGAGCAGTGCATCGGTTCAAACGTCTTGAACGCACGCCGCCGCCTCGGCCTCAGCGCGCGGTGCGCTCCGCACACTGCAATATAAGGGCCCAAGCCCCGACTCGGGCCCGAGCCGGCGCGCGCTCTCGCGTGTGTTTTGAACCAAACCCACAAGCTTGTAGGTTCATCTTGGTGTCTTGCGCGCACACTGGCCTCGCCTTCTCGGTGCGCTCACGCACTCACAGTGCTGTGCACTCCCACAGTTGGATAATTATTTAATTAAAAATAATTAATTAATTTTAAAGGATTATTTAAATAAATTTGGTCCAAAAAATATAAGAGCCTTGAAGCCCAAGCCCGGGCCGAGCCGGCCGGGGGCGGCGGTGCGCGTGTGTGTTTTGAACCAAATCCACAAGCATGTAGGTCTTCACCCTTTTAAAAATTTTGGTACCCCCAAGGGCCCAAAACCCATATGTCCAACTTGAGATTTATTAAGTGAGCAAACTTTGGTTATCTACTCTATGTGGGATGGAGCATTCATCCTTCCCACGTTTTTCATTTTCCATTTTATTTTCTTGTTTTAAGTGGCCAACTTCTAACATTAATTTCTCATTCATCGGAATGGGTTTTGAGAAATTTCAAATGATATTCTCATCTACTCACTTAGTAGAATTTTTACAAATAATTTAATTTTATTTTTCACTAATGGAAATCACTTAAATATTTTGTCAAAATCGGGTCAACACCCTTTTTTTACAAACCAAATTCCAACAATCTCCCACATGAATGAAATTAATGCATGAATGTATGCAGATTCGTTTGAAAATCTCGGCGAACTGTTATTGCATCTGGATAGGTAGCTTGTGGCTTTGAACGTTCCTTAGTAAAATACTATCGGATTTACTGGCTGCTTACTGACGCGATGCCTTGAACTACTCAAATGTTTGCATAAACCGAGACAACAAGATTTACACAATAATAATTCTACTACCTTGTTGTTCTCACGTTATGTCCATTTCGCCCTGGACCATATCTTAGATTCATAAGTGTTTCTTGAAGCGGTCATTACTTCTCACTTATATAGGTGATCTCCTATTGAAGAGTATACTGTCATACTCCACTTTTCGGTATAGGAATCATTAAAAGTCTTAACTTAATCTCACCACATTCAGCATATTGCTATTTCACTTGGAAGTTTCGGGAATGAGCTAACACATTTTCCAAGTGTTCAACTTAACATTCATAACTTAGTTGTGCCATTGAATCAAGGTCTTGGGATTTCCAATTCACAAGGTTCGATTCTGCTATGAACATTCTTTATTTTGTGGATTTTAAACCCATTCCTTTAACAATTTATACAATGGATCTCGATTTATGCCTTTTGTAAAGCGGATCCAAGCTTTTCCTTTGACTTCATGTAGTCAACCGAAATAACCATATTCGAAATCAATTATCTAATGGTATTGTTTCTTTGACGAACATGTCTAGACTTACTTCTTAAAAGACATCTTTTATAAATACAACATTCCTTGATTTAATGATCGTACCATCATTTATATCATAAATGATGAATTTATTTCCTTGGGTACTTCTACTTTATCCAAAGCACTCCCACACTTCAAGGTATTATCTTTTTATGTAGTTTGCTAAAGTAAAGCTTCCCTTCCAATTTCTGATATCCTTGTTCAACACAAGATTATCCAGAACTTTTATGGCACTCGGCCACTTCACTTTTATTTTGTTAGAACATTGTCCCAATAATCCAGTTAGAATCTCGTTCTAACAGATTTTAGACATTAGTTCCAACAACTCCATTAACATCTTTTACAAGGTGTGTAACCTTTGGTGTCATCACATCTTCATAAACACTTCGGATTTAATTTGATATTGTGTCTACCTCTAGTGTTACAACACTTTGAGCAACACTTGGTGTTACAATACCTTTGGTAACACCTTTGGTAACACCTTCTGTTACATTTAAAAATGCAAAAGAAACTCCACTAGTGTTCCAAAAAGTGTAGTCACACCCCAACAATTGTCGATTTTCAATCAGAATCCCAGTTGTCTTCCTCAATCCGAAGTTGAACTATCAAATCCTCAAGCCCATTTTCTTTCGTTTGTGCTTGAGGTAGTTCTTAAAATCTTTCCACGAAGGCGACAATTTTTTATTTATCGCAGCCACTTGGAATGACTCACTCAGAATCATCCCTTCAGACACTAAGTCGTGAAGTATGATATGAATTTCTTGCACTTGGTTGATCACCGTCTTGGTGTCAACCATCTTATAATCCAGAAATTTACCGACAACAAATTTTTTTATGTCGGCATCTTCTGTTTTGTACTTTTCCTCCAAAGAGTCCCACAACTCTTTGAACGTTTTGAACGAACTATAGACGTTACAGAGGGTGTCGTCTAGCCCGTTCAAAACATAGTTCCGACAAAGAAAATCATTGTTATGCCAAGCATCCACAGTGATCCTCCTTTGGTTGTCGGATTCTTCATCGCCAAAGGTAGGGGGTCCTCCTTCAAGAAACGGGACATACCCAAAGTTGTCAGGTAGAACAACATCTTTTGTTGCCAAAGTTTGAAGTCAACACCGGAAAACTTCGCCGATTTCTCGCCGTGAGCAGAGCAGCAGCCATCGGAATAAACGAAACAGAAGCCATTGTCTTGAAAAAAGAAACCATAAGTTCTGTCTTGTGATTATTGAGATGGTGGTTTACTGTTTTCGAGAAATGGCTAAACGTATAGAAAATTTAGGCTTAGTCGAGGCGATTTGATCTGATCTCAAGACGATAACTCTCCGTATTTGAAGTTCTTACGGTTCCGGCGTTTGTTCCTAAAGTACAACGACTTTAATCTATTTCGACTTCACAACACTTGGAAAGTCGAAACTACAACCAAAAAATGCACCTGGTTGCTCGAACAGGTGCATCAGTTTGAACGTCTTGCGCGTCACAAGACATTTTTGCGTCGGTGTGCTCTCGCGCGACTTTGCAATATAAGGGCCTAGGCCCAGGCCCCGACCTGGGCCCGAGCCGGCGCGCGCGTGTTTTGAACCAAACCCATAAACATGTAAGTCCTCACCCTTTAAAAACTTTGGTACCCCTAAGGGCCCAAACTCATATGTCCAACTTGAGATTTATTGAGTGGGCAAACTTTGGCTATCTACTCTATGTGGGATGGAGCATTTCTCCTTCCCCACATTTTTCATTTTCCATACCGTTTTCTAGTTTTAAATGACTAACTTCTAGCATTAATTTCTCATTCACCTGGAATTGGGTTTGAGAAATTCCAAGTACTATTCTCATTCACTCACTTAATAGAATTTTTACAAATAATTTAATTCCATTTTTCACTAATGGAAACCATTTAAATATTTGGTCAAAATCGGTCAAAAGACTCAACACCCATTTTTTTTTTACAAATCAAATTCCAACATTATTTACTTTTCGGTAGGACAAAGTTTATATTACTGATGATGGGTAACAAATACAACAATAACAAAAACTTTTTGATTTTATTAATTTTAACAACAATGAGAAAATACATTCAAGATAAAACACGACTAATTAAAATGTTTGGCATGTTCTTGAGATAAGACTACTTCAATTCAATAAGTAGTTGTAATTGGTATTCACTATTCAGGCTCATCTAAGTAATCATTTCAACGTCGTCGTTCCAATCCATCCATGCAACTGCATAAGCCACTGGAACTTTAAGCTTGAAAAAGATTCTTCACAATTTAAGCAATAGAGGTTCAATTAGACATATAAGCAGAGAGAAAAAGACACAAACAAAGGGGATAATTACGAAAAAAATCCACAGATTTTTCAAAATTATAAAATACCACTCAGGTTTGATTATGTCTTAAATTAAATCAGTGGAATTTTTAAAATGTTTTTCCGTTATGAAGTAGGAAAATATAAGACGAAATCAAATCTCAGGTTTTTTTTTTTATAATTTTCAAAAATCTCTGAATTTTTTTATAATCAGCCCAAAACTTAGTGGTGTTTTTGTAATTATCCCTTCATAAAATTGTGAATAATCGAGAAACTAAGGCCTTGTTCGTTTATGTTTTCAAAAGCCTTTTTCCATTTTCTAACTATTTATAAAAGTAGAATCATGTTTGTCAAAATTTCGAATGGAAATTTTTATTTTCATTTTCTATTTTTTCACATAAAACAACATCTCAAACCTAACACGCTTTCAATGGCGACTTCTACCCCAGAATCGAGGCCTACTCTCAAAATCAGGGAGCGTTCATATACCACTGATGCAGCTCTGATAAGAATTGCAGCAGTCAGAGCCCATATCACATACGACTTATTATCGGCTTTGTAATCAAAGTAATGGAGCATATATCTATAACCCATCCATTCCCTCATCTCTTCTCTTCGATTTTCATCCTGAATATGCCATCAAAAATAGCACTGTAACGAGCAACTCAAATATGGGGCATGAGTGTAAAGCAAAAAAAAGGCTTAATTGCATTTTGGTCCTGTAAATATAAAGAGGTGGCATAATTAGTCTTTTTATTATTATGTGTAGCATTTTGGTTATGTATGTATAAAAAAATGGCATATTTGGTTCTCTAAGTGTCTCTGTAGCAATTTCAGTCCGTAAATTTTGATTTTGTTCAAATTGATCCCATAAGTTCTAACTTTGTGCAATTTTGGTACTAGAATGATGAAATATAACTTACCCATCCGGGACCCAAAATTGCACAAAAATAGAACTTATTGGACCATAATTGCACCTAAATTAAAATTTCGAGACCAAAATTGCTACATAGAATAATTACAGGACCAAATATGTCACTCATTCGAGTTACAGGACCAATATTACTACATAAGATACTTACAGGACTAAATATGTCACCCATTTATACTTACAGGACCAAAATTGCAATTAAGCCCAAAAAAAAGAAGTAGCTAAATAAACGAACCTTGAGAAACATTTGTAAAGGAGCATCAAAGACTGATTCTACCTCGGCAGCATTTAAGGTTGGGTTGAAGGCTTTTTGTCCCAAATTATTCCAATCACTGGAGATACAGTAAGAAGTCGCTGCAAAGGAAGTGTCAATTATAAGGGAGTGATTGTTTGATCTTTCGCTCTGTTTTTTCTTTTCTTTCTTTTGAGAGAATAGTGTGAAAAATTATTTGGAAAAATAAAAATAATTTTTGAGAGTGTGATTGGATATAAGATAAAAATGTGATGATGATAGTTGTGCATTAATTGTTGATGTATGTTTTTTTGCTAAAAGTGAGAATAAGTGAAACGTGAATGTTTTGAATATTTTCACGTAAAATCGCACGTTCGATGAGAAATTTGTCCGGAAAATGAATGGGATGAAAAAACTTTCATAAGCAAGCACTCTCTGAGTCACTCATGGCAAATTCATTAACCTTATAAATAAGGGATAATTACAAAATACACCTCTAAGGTTTGGGGTGATTACAAAAACTCGGAGATGTTTCAAAATTACCAAAAAAATACCCAATTTTGATTTTGTTTTAAATTTAACGGATAATTATAATATTTTTATAAATGTTAGTGGGTGTTTCGAATATTTTTTTGCTTTGCTTATGAAGGAAAATGGTAGATTAAATCATAATCAAACCGCAAAGTTTTTTCGTAATTTTCAATAACCTATGGGTGTTTTTGTAATTAGACCAAATCGGGGGTTGTAATTATCCCTATAAACTAGGAGTGTCAATTTGGGTTGGGTCCAGATTCGTGGGTTCGGGTTAGGTAAACAAAGTGACTGTTTAATTATTCGTGCCAAAATCTTGAACCCGAACCCGACCGCTTATTTCACGAGTAACTTAACCCGATTCGATTAACCCGTCTAATAAAATTATTTTTATATACATTTAATAGTTTTAATTGGAATTTTGTTTTAAAACAATCAATCACTATCATACACCAAGAGATCAATTAAAAATATCACAATCCACAACATACAAAAAGAAATAATATAATTGCATAAATAACATAACATACTAATCATATTTTGAGGACAATATTCAAAAATACATGCATAATAATAACAAATACATAATTAAGGAGGTTTTATCATTTAAGTTTTAAGGATATGTCTCATAGGAAATTACGGACCAAACAAAGCCATGACAATAGTGATGTGAGAAAAATAAAGGTAAAATGACACAAATATTTTTACGTGGAAAACCCCAAATAAATTTGAGGCAAAACCACGGGCAAGTGTAGGAGCAATTCACTATAAAAATAGAGATTACAACACTTTCTCTCTAAATACAAGGAGAAACTATATCACTCTTTCTCTCTGAAATAGGAGAAACTAATACTCTTTAAATTGAAGAAATGAGAAACTTGCAATTTGCTTGCTTGGTTGGGATGATTTTGCATTGCCCAAGGATGCCAATTTATAGGCAAACTCTAGCAAACCTTCTTTGACAATCCCCAACTACTTCAATTAGGTAGCCACCCATGTGCCACAAAAATCCACCTACCAAATCTACCAAAATTGGCTTTACATTCTACATTCTCCCACTTAAAGTCAAATTTGTAATTTTTTCATCATTCTCTACACCTCGCCAATCATGTCGCTTATGTTTCGCTGGCCACATGAGGATCTCGCACCATTCGAACTTGCCGGTGTTGATTGGTTTGGTCATGCCATCTCGCTAGGTTTTCATCGATGGATCTTTTGCATATCCACACTTCTATTTTCCACTACTTCCGACGAAGTGATATTGAACTCCTATGTGCTTTGTCCTTGAATGTAAGTGGATTCTTTGCAATATGCAAAGCACTCCTTGTCACAAAAACAGAATAATCTTTTCTTGTTTGTGCCCCACTCCTCCATAACCTTTTAATCCAAATTGCTTCTTTGCAAGCTTGTGTAGTCGCCATGTATTTTTGCTTGATTGTAGACAGAGCTACAACGATCTAGCTTTTGAAACCCGAAACTTACACTCTCCTCCCCGCAAGTGTAAACACATAGCCCGTAGTGGATTTTCTTTTATCAAGATCACCCGCAAAATCCGAATCAACATAACCCCGACAAGAAAAATTCGATCCTCCATAACATAATGCAACATTAGAGGTTCCTCGATGTACCTCGAACCCTCTTCAATGTATCCCAATGCTCTCTCTACCAGGATTCGCCATGTATCGATCGATCGCTCCCCACTTTGCTTGTGCAATGTCCTGGTCTTGTACATATCATAGCGAACATTAAACTCCCATCGCTGATGCATACGGTATTTTTCGAGACATCTCCCTCCCCAATCTTGCATGTCTCGGTGAATTTGCATCCCTAGAATCTTGTTTGATGGTCCCAAATCCTTCATATCAAACTCCCTAGCCAATCGTGCCTTCATTTCTTGGATCCGATATTTATTGGGGCTGCCACCAACATATCATCCACATACAACAACAAAATAATAAAATCATTATCATCAAACCTTTTGTAGTACGCACAATGGTCCGAACTAAGTCCATTGTATTCAAGGCTCATTATGAAGGAATCAAATCTCTTGTACCAATACCTCGGCGCTGTTTGAGACCATACAGAGATTTGTTCAACCCGCAAACCAAGTTCTCTTTGCCTGTTTAAGAAAAACCTTCAGTTGAAGCATATAAATTTCTTCTTCAAGCTCTCCATGAAGAAACGCAGTTTTACATCTAATTGTTCCAAATGTAAATCAAATGTAGCACACATCGCCAGGACTACTCGACATTTATCGTGAGTCGAACCACCGGGAAAATATCTCATTGAAATCAATACCCTCTTTCGAGCATATCCTTTTACCACCGCCTTGACGATTCCGCTCTACTTGATCGTTGCTATCCCGCTTGATCTTGTAGACCCATTTATTACCAATGGCTTTTCTCGCCGTGTGGTTGATGGCTCAAAAGCTACCTTTAAAACCGTAGGCAAGTGCACCTATCGTTTATAGTAAAGCTAAGCGAGTATCGAGTGTCATTCCCACGAGGACTATGATTACTAGTAATTACCGTCTTTTTATTATCTAGCCTACAAATTCGTCAAATAGTTTGTTGCAAAATAAAATAAAACAAAAGCAAATAAAAGTGGAAGAGGCAACTAAGAACACGAAAGATATCGAGATACACTCGGATTGGAAGATGTTGGATATAAATATGCTTGAATGTGAATCCTCTAACGTCTTTGTGATTTTACCAAAATAAATACAACAATAACCCTTAAGTTTTAACCATCCCTTAACATATTTTCATGCTTCATGGACCGTAGGCATTCCTAAATTAAGTTAAACACTTTCTCAAGGCGAAAAACTCCTAACCTCAAGTTGATTAATCAAATCTCTTTCTAGTTAAAACCCCAAGATTGCATTAACGATTTGTGAATTCCCATATTAGGTTTGACCTAATCCGGAAGATTTATGTCGTCCCCATATCTAGGATTGCATGCAACTCCTTTCACTTATATTGGTTCTATTTCACCATGAATCTCTCGATTTCCGGTGAAAAATAAACTTCAAATCAATATTGCGCATATACCAATTCGAATAAACAAGCATAACATAAGTGACTCGCATAAAAACATAAGAAAATATATTAAAACATTCAAACCAATGATCACAAATAAGTTCTAGGGTTCATCACATTCAAACACTAGCGATTTAACTCATGATGGATTTGAGAATGAAAACAACAATTAAACAAGAAGTTTCTTTCAAATCAACATGAATACTTGAAGTTAAAACTTCCAAAACCAACATAAGACTCCCCTGTTGGAAGTATGATGATGAAGTGGTGGAGTTCATCTTCTTCTCCGAGCGATCTTCAATCCTTGTGCCTTAGCGCCTCTCCATGGTGATCCAAGCCTTCTAACTCTCTTCCTCACTACAATATGTGTTTCTCCTCTCCAAAATATGAACTTTCCTCCCTATAATCTGATTTCTATGTATATCAATGAATGAATATTACATGGATGATTTTCCAACTCAAACTCTTGGCTTTTATAAGCACCATCTTGTGAAATACCATATTAACAAATGCCCCATTTCCATGCTTGTTAGTTGAATCATTGGTGCACATTCATGGTTGAGTTGGTTGAATCATTGTATACACATGATGATTGAGGGAATATGGGGACATGTTGCGGCAAAAAATTGGGTGTTAAAGGTGTATAAAAGTGGTCAAAAGGCTTGGTAGGTGAGTTTTCCATAATTTTCACATGGAAAAGTTGCAAAAAGGGTCCGGACACGCCGTGTCGGCGGCCGACGGCCAGGCCGTCTTTGCACATTTTTTCTTTGGAAAATTGCAGACACGGCCGTGTCGTGTGACACGGCCAGGCCGTGTTGTGCGACACTGGGCCGTGTTGTACAACACGCCAGGCCGTGTTCGGGCCTGTTTTGTGCGGTTTTTCCTCCTCTTTTGATCCCCTTCAACATGGCCGTGTTAGGTGACACGGCTTGGCGTTTTGGACCCTTTTTCCAATTTTTATCCAATTTATTTCCTTCTTTTTGAACATGGCCATGTTACTTGACACCCCAAGTCATGTTGAGTGATTTTCTTGCCTTTTTTCAAGTAATATTGGCTTCACATTGCTCCAAATTGCTCCACCTATAATGTTAAACACATCACACTATGAAATGCTACGTAAATACTTGAGAAACTATGATTTTTCTAACAAAACAATTCAAAAACTATTGAATTAATAATATAAAATATGTACAAAATGACACTTATCAAACCACGTCCAACTTTGAACTTTGCTTGTCCTCAAGCAAAACATTATATCAAAAAGAGGGATTCATAAATTACAACAAAAAAAAATTTTTTTTTTTTTTTTTCAACACATTGAACACAAGCGAAATGTTCTTAGCTTTCTCCCCGAATTAACCATTCAAGTAAAAAAATTATTTTGCAAAGCGATCGATCACAAGAAAGACCGTAATATCGTAGGCATTATTGAGACTTGAAATCATCACGCCACAAATATTGATAGTTATGAACAACTTCAATTCAATAATGCTATGAAAATACAAGAACTCAATGGATCATAGTAGTTAGCTTACTAGTCATATAACCAAGCTTCTTGAACTTTATTGGAATGAGAAGTCAAAGAGTATTCATTCTCCTTTTTTTTTTCTTTTTTTTTTTTTTTTTTTTTTTTTTTTTGGGACCTTTCGAGACATGCTTCCACTAGGTTTATATTTTGAATTTCTTCAAACACTCCTAGGGTGGTTTCCCATACTCATATTCGTGTCGCCGTTTTTACGTAAAAAGACAAACATGGGGCTCATGAATGCTCCTAGTTACTAAGCAACAACAAAATAGGAGTATAACCTCGATTGGTCCGTTTTTTTTTTTTTTCTTTTTTTTTTTTTTTTTTTTTCTCTTTCTTTTTTTTTTTTTTTTTTTATTCGCAAGCTTGGTTTAACAACTTATTAACCACTACTAAATCACGAGTTCTCGACGCGTTCATAGCGCTAGGTATCGTCGTATATGCCTTAACACATCAAGTATTTATGGTGTTAGAAATCTCATCAAAATTTTGCACTCGCATCCACGTCAATCTATCCTAGACAATCAATTGCTTCACATTGAAAACACAAATTAACAAGTTAATGTAGGTACAATTGGGCTAAGTTATTGACTAGCAAACATTCAATTTGTTAAAAAAAAAAAATCACATCTCTTGAAAACAAACACACAAGCATTCCAAAATGTTATTGTACCCACCTCCAACTTTAAGATTCACATTGTCCTCAATGTGAAAGAAAGAAATGGACAAACACACACAAAACACTCAAAAAAAAAACAAAAAAAAAAAAGAAATTAGAATGATATAAAAGAGGTGGAAAAAAGAAAAATACGACCTTACTACAATAGTGGAATCGGTGTTGAGCGACCATTGGGTTGTTTTTTGGTACGGGACCTTCAACGGCATCTTCATACCTAATCAAAGTTGAGCAACACACAACTCGAATACCGTGAAATTTCAAATATTCCCAATTAGGACAAGCAAGAAGATGTCAAGAGTTTTTTTTTTTTTTTTTTTGATTTGAAAATGACTCTAAGGACTTGTGATTATTTTGAAAGAAAATAAAATAAAATAAAAATAAATGAAAACAATTTCACACAAACATCGGGTTGCCTCCCGGGTAGCGCTTTAAAGTCGTATAAATTGGACTAACTCACCTAAATGTGAAGATTAGTCGGGTGGAGCTTCAAACTTATGAAAATCCCTTTGGTGTTTAGGAGAACTACCCCCAACCTCAAGCTTCAAAATGTGCATTTCGACCTTTCGATCCCCTTTTTGGGCATAAGCTTCCAACATGGACTTTGAACAACACTTTTCTCCAAGAGTTTCTCATCATGCAAAGGAATTGAATTGACAAAAGAACAAGTAGTATCCTTTTCAATATCAACATGAATTTTAAAAATTACTTGTTCATCCCCTACTCTCAAAGTTAATTTTCCTCATGCACATCAATGATAGATTTCGCCGTAGCCAAGAAAGGACGCCAAGAATTAGAGGAACATCAATATCATCATGCATGCCAAAAATAACAAAATCAACTCGGAACATGAATTTATCAATCTTGACTAACACATCATTAATAATACCTCTAGGATGTTTAATCGATTTATCGGCCAATTGAATGTCCATCCTAATAGGTTTAAGTTCACCTAATCCCGCATGCTTGAATGTTTCATAAGACATCACATTGATACTAGCTCCCAAGTCGGCTAGTGCTCTATCATCAACAGTAAACCATCAATTGTACAAGGGATAATAAAGCTTCCTGGATCATTAAATTTTTGTGGTAATTCATTGGAAGAACATTTATCATTCAATTGCACATTTGATAATTTGTTAAGCTTATTTTCATTAGGAATGATGTCATTAAGATCCCTAACATGCTTTGAAGGAGGGTCAACAAATGGAATATTAGTATGTAATTGCTTGAATGACTCAAGGTACTTACCAAATTTGTCCTCCTTTCTATCTTCTTCAGATTAAACTCCTAAGGATCTTGGGCTTGTATTCGGCGACCTCCTTTTTCATGAGATTTTCTTTGGACATGTCATCCTCCACGTATTTCTGCATGGTGGTGTTGGCATAATCATGATCATATGGAAAACTGATGGTGATTGCCTTTACGTGCTCCCTCGGTTGGGCTCCTGTTACCCTAAGCAAACTTCCTTGTGGCCTTTGAAATCATCTTCGCAATCCGCCTATTTGGTTTTCCAGATTATGGATAGATGCCTCTTGATTTCTCAAGGATGTTTCCACCGCTTGGAATCGGGTATCTGTTGATTGCACAAACTTTGTTATAAGATCTTCCAAGTTAGGCTTACCTTGATTTGGGTGAAATCCGGAGACGTGTGTAGATCGGGATTGGGATTAGGTCGTGGTTGACCTTGATTTCCCCAACCAAAATTAGGATGTTGTCGCCACCCAGGATTATATGTGTTCTTTGTAAGGATTACTTGGGTAATTTCGCCTTGATTCCCAACGTAATTAGCATGTTCAGCGTGAGGTATCGTGTGTGGGCGGTCTTGATGATTATGCAATCCGCCGCAAGTTTCACAAGATAAAACGTGCGGTGGTGGTGGTTTAGGGGCGCTAGATCGTCGATCTTTTGGGTTAAAGCTTCGACTGTCTTGGCTAGTGTAACCACTTTGATCTGCGCATTATAAACACCAACCGACTGTTAGTTTTACCTCGTATAGATTGCCATTGGTAGCCGTTCATGGCCATTCCTCAATCAAATCCTGAGCGGCTTCACGCGTTTTGTTATTAAGAGTTCCCCGACATGCATCGATCATTTGTCTTGTTGCGAAAGTAGCCCATTATAAAATGTTTGGACTTGCATCCAAATAGGTAGGCCATGGTGTGGGCACTTTCGCAATAATTCCTTAAATCTCTCCCAAGTATCGTATAAAGTTTCATCGTCATTGAGTAAATGAAGAGATTTCGTTCCTTAATCTTGCGGTCTTTGCTTAGGTGGAAATACTTCAAAAGGAATTTTTCTCGCCATAATATTCCATGTTGTAATCGTTCCTTTTGGCAAAGTATTTAACCACTTGTTTTGCTCGTCCCCAAGAGAGAATGGGAATAAGCGTGGCGGATGGCATCATCGGAGACCCCGCTGATTTTGAAAGTGTCGCAAATTTCAAGAAAATTCGCGATGTGATTATTGGGATCTTCATCCCGGTAGACCGTCAAATTGGACAAGTGCTGCACCATTTGAATAACGTTGGGTTTAATTTCAAAATTGTTGGCGGCAACGGCCGGGCCTTACAATGCTTGACGTCGTGCCATCCATGGATGGCTTGGCGTAATCGCATATAGTTCTTTGTTCATCCGCCATATCGGGATCCTTGCCTTCGTTAATATCCTCCTCGTGGTGCAGTATTAATACTTTCCTCTCGTGTTGCTACTTTGGCGGTCTCGCGCTTCCAAGTTCGGCGACGAGTAGGCATGCACCGTAGTAAACAAGGAGGATAAGTATAATACAAGACTTACAAAGATATATACCTAGAAAGACAATTGATAAAAATAAAAAAAAAATGATTAAATTAACAAAAATAAGGTGTTCTTAATATTACTATCCCGAAACAGCGGCGCCAAAACTTGATGGCTCAAAAGCTACCTTTAAAACCGTAGCAAGTGCACCTATCGTTTTATAGTAAAGCTAAGCGAGTATCGAGTGTCATTCCCACGAGGACTATGATTACTAGTAATTACCGTCTTTTTATTATCTAGCCTACAAATTCGTCAAATAGTTTGTTGCAAAATAAAATAAAACAAAAGCAAATAAAAGTGGAAGAGGCAACTAAGAACACGAAAGATATCGGATACACTCGGATTGGAAGATGTTGGATATAAATATGCTTGAATGTGAATCCTCTAAACGTCTTTGTGATTTTACCAAAATAAATACAACAATAACCCTTAAGTTTTAACCATCCCTTAACATATTTTCATGCTTCATGGACCGTAGGCATTCCTAAATTAAGTTAAACCCTTTCTCAAGGCGAAAAACTCCTAACCTCAAGTTGATTAACTCGAAATCTCTTTCTAGTTAAAACCCCCAAGATTGCATTAACGATTTGTGAATTCCCATATTAGGTTTGACCTAATCCGGAAGATTTATGTCGTCTATATCTAGGATTGCATGCAACTCATTTCACTTACATTGGTTCTATTTCACCATGAATCTCTCGATTTCCGGTGAAAAATAAACTTCAAATCAATATTGCGCATATACCAATTCGAATAAACAAGCATAACATAAGTGACTCGCATAAAAACATAAGAAAATATATTAAAACATTCAAACCAATGATCACAAATAAGTTCTAGGGTTCATCACATTCAAACACTAGCGATTTAACTCATGATGGATTTGAGAATGAAAACAACAATTAAACAAGAAGTTTCTTTCGAAATCAACATGAATACTTGAAGTTAAAACTTCCAAAACCAACATAAGACTCCCTGTTGGAAGTATGATGATGAAGTGGTGGAGTTCATCTTCTTCTCCGAGCGATCTTCAATCCTTGTGCCTTAGCGCCTCTCATGGTGATCCAAGCCTTCTAACTCTCTTCCTCACTACAATATGTGTTTCTCCTCTCCAAAATATGAACTTTCCTCCCTATAATCTGATTTCTATGTATATCAATGAATGAATATTACATGGATGATTTTCCAACTCAAACTCTTGGCTTTTATAAGCACCATCTTGTGAAATACCATATTAACAAATGCCCATTTCCATGCTTGTTAGTTGAATCATTGTGTGCACATTCATGGTTGAGTTGGTTGAATCATTGTATACACATGATGATTGAGGGAATATGGGGACATGTTGCAGAAAAATTGGGTGTTAAAGGTGTATAAAAGTGGTCAAAAGGCTTGGTAGGTGAGTTTTCCATAATTTTCACATGGAAAAGTTGCAAAAAGGTCCGGACACGCCCGTGTCGGGCGTACCGCAAAGACGGCCAGTCGTGCCGCATATTTTTGCGAAAATTGCCGACACGGCGTAATGTCGTGACACGGCCAGGCCGTGTTGTGCGACACGGCCGTGTTGTACAACACGGCCAGGCCGTGTTCGGGCTTTGTTTTGTGCGGTTTTTCCTCCTCTTTTGATCCCCTTCAACATGGCCAGTGTTAGGTGACACGGCTTGGCCGTTTGGACCCTTTTTCCAATTTTTATCCAATTTATTTCCTTCTTTTTTGAACATGGCCATGTTACTTGACACCCCAAGTCATGTTGAGTGATTTTCTTGCCTTTTTCAAGTAATATTGGCTTCACATTGCTCCAAATTGCTCCACCTATAATGTTAAACACATCACACTATGAAATGCTACGAGAAATACTTGAGAAACTATGATTTTTCTAACAAAACAATTCAAAAACTATTGAATTAATAATATAAAATATGTACAAAATGACACTTATCGATGTAACGGGTACAAGTTTCCAAGTTTGATTCTTGTGGAGAGCTTCAATTTCTTCATGCATTCTTTGTCATCCACTGAGATGCATCCGAGCTTTCAGAGCTTCATGGAAAGTTGATGGCTCTCCATCCTCCGTTAAAAGACAAGTATGCAACATTGCTCTCCATAACATACTCCGATTGCCAAGTGGCGGCTTTCTCTCACGAGTTGACCGGGCGTCTTCTTGAACATCGACTCAACTTGTTCTTGTACCTCGTGCTGCACGCTTGAAGAAGATTTCAAATCTTCATTCTCAGGATTATTTTCCACTATTATTGTAGTAGTCTCCTGGTTCTCTTTTTACATTGTTGCTATCTCCTTCTCTTGCAAAGTATGTATCTTCGCAAATATCACATCTCTGGATGACGATCTTGTGGGTAGTGGGATCCCACAAGCGATACCCGACTGACTCATCAAAGATACCCAAGAAGATACATTTTCTCGGACTTTGGGTCCAACTTCTTTTTCTTGGTCATTATACATCACATACACAGGACTTCCAAATGTATGTAGACGAGAATAATCAGCAGACTTACCAGTCCACATCTCCATGGGCGTTTTCAGATCAATCACAGTTGATGGGGATCGATTGATCACATAACATGCGGTTTTGACTGCCTCTACCCAGAATGTCTTGGGTAGACTTGCAGTTCTCAACATTGCTCTTGTCCTTTCTAACAAGGTTCTGTTCATTCGCTCTGCCACTCCATTTTGTTGAGGTGTGTACGCCACTGTGAACTGTCTTTTGATGCCTTCTTGTTGACAGAAAGACTCAAATTCATCACTTGTATATTCTCCTCCATTATCAGTCCTTAGACACTTGATCTTTTTCTCAGATTCAAGTTCTATTTGAGCTTTGTAAACTTTGAAGACTAAAAATACATCGGCCTTCCTTTTGATAGGATACACCCAACATCTCCTGGAGTAATCATCAATGAAAGATACAAAGTATCTCACCCTCCTAGGGATGATAACGGTGCTTGCCAAACATCGAGTGAATCAACTCTAAGATGCCTTTACTCTTAGATATTGATCTCCGAACTTTAATTTGTGTTGCTTACTTGTAACACAATGCTCTAAAAATGGTAAAGATACCTTTGTAAGACCAGGTAGTAAACCGCTTTCGGAGAGAATCTTCAACCCTTGTTCCGACATGTGGCCAAGTTTGTGGTGCCACATTATCGTTGATTCTTCCTGCACAACCCGCAATCGCAACATAAGCTTCTCCTCCTCGCATTGTCTCACCTTTAAGCATATACAAATTCGCGCCGAGTTTCTCCGCCTTCATTACTACAATCGCTCCCTTCACGATCTTCATGATCCCATCCTCAATACGAGTTTTACATCCAACATCATCCAACCGTCCCTAAGGACAAAAGATTCTTCCGTAGACCGCTTCACATGTCGTACCTCTATCCGAATGGTGCGAATCGTACCATCAAACATTTTTATTTTGATAGTACCAATACCAAAGAAATATCCAAGGCATGATCATCCCCCATAAATGAGATCCTCCGAGAGATTGGTTCATATGTGTGAAACCATTCTCGCGGAGGTCATGTGCCAGGAATTGCTCCCGAGTCTAAAAGCCGGACATCGAAAAATAATTTTACGCCTTTCATGTTGGTTGTTGCTTCGCCATATAAAACTTCTCCATTTTCGGAGAGTACTTGCAACATTCCCTTGAGCATTTGATGACTCGGGTCGCCACTCTTCTTACTCCAACAATCTTTCTTGAAGTGCCCTCTTTTTCCACAATTGTAGCACTTAATGTTCTTTTTACTCCTAGATTTTGATCTACCATGATTTTGACTCCCACTGGAGCCACGTTAAAGTGGATCTTCCTCTCACCACCGCCAAAGCTTCCGCTGCTGCGAACTTGCTTGTCTGTCCTCTTTGTTTCTCGCTGCTACTCTCCTCTTCTAGTATAGAGGCCGCAATTTCATCGAAGACTAGATAGTCCGAAAGGATGTTGTTCGTCAGGTTGAAGATGAGTTGATCGTGCGAAATCGGTAAACTTTGGAGCAAAAGTTCCAAGACGTTCAACAACTTCTATTTTGTAACCCATTGAGGTGAGTTGCGAAAATAGAGTATTCAAGTGTTGATATGGCCATCCACCGGTGGTTTCCGCCATACGAAGAGTATACAATTTTCTTTTTAAGAAAATCTTGTTGTGAAGTGACTTGGCCTCGTACAATTTTGTTAGAGTATCCCATATCTCCTTTGCCGTCTTCTTCTTCTCCGCCACACCGGATAACACTCCATCGGCTAATGCTAAGTGCGGATCGGCAATTGCATTGCCGTCCATCTCGTTCCACTCGCATCGCTCGGTGATATCTGCGGGCCTGTCTCCAATTGCCGACAAGCAATTGTCTTTCCTCAAAATTGCCTTAATCTTCATTTTCCACAATGAGAAATTATTCCCATTGAACTTCTCTACATCGAACTTCGTCGTCATTTTGTTCACACCGATTAAATTCCACTTGAACCGAATTTCACTATTCACGTGAATAGTGCGTGAATAGTAATCCGTGAACAGTAACCCCTAAACCAATGGCTCTGATACCACTGTTAGGAAATTACGGACCGGAACAAAGCCATGACAATAGTGATGTGAGAAAAATAAAGGTAAAATGACACAAATATTTTTACGTGGAAAACCCCCAAATAAATTTGAGGTAAAAACCACGGGCAAGTGTAGGAGCAATTCACTATAAAAATAGAGATTACAACACTTTCTCTCTAAATACAAGGAGAAACTATATCACTCTTTCTCTCTTGAAATAGGAGAAACTAATACTCTTTAAATTGAAGAAATGAGAAACTTGCAATTTGCTTGCTTGGTTGGGATGATTTTGCATTGCCCAAGGATGCCAATTTATAGGCAAACTCTAGCAAACCTTCTTTGACAATCCCCAACTACTTCAATTAGGTAGCCACCCATGTGCCACAAAAATCCACCTACCAAATCTACCAAAATTGGCTTTACATTCTACAATGTCTTGTTTGTTGTTTTTCTTACAACTAATTATTTACCTAATTTTCTTTTAAATTTACAAACGGGTTAGACGGTTTAAATGAGTCATAGTAGGTTGACTGAACCCGACTGTTTAATTGGCGGGTTATTGGGTTCAACCCATTTCAACCGGACCCACAAAGCTGAACCCATACTCATTAATTTCGTGTTAGGTTAGGTATTCGGGTCCGAAATTGATACGCCTTACGGCCCTTACTATAAACAATGCAAAAATGCCAAATGCCAAGTCGAATCAAAATATTCCATCTTTATTGCATTCTTCAAAGACATTGCATCGATAATAGACTAATAACAACAAGTTGGAGTAGCCCGCTTACAAAAAAAAAAACACAGGCTAGATTTAATATTCTTTTTCCATCACAAATTTCAATTAAATCTACTCTTTGTGAGGCAACCTCTTGGGCCTATCCTCCGGACTTTTTGTCTCAATCAGTATTGGACCGTTTTGATAAATTTAATGAATATTTTCTTTCTCAAAAAAAAAAGAAACAAAATAGAAAACGAAAAAAAGATACCATGTTTGAGCTTTGGAATTTGGAGATATTTTGGTGATAAAAAAAAAACAGAAAAAAATGAAATACATTAAGAAAAGGGATAATTATAAAAGACCCCCTGAGGTTTGGGCTAATTACGAAAAACCCGAGAGATGTTTCAAAATTACAAAAAGCCCCCTCGGGTTTGATTATGCCTTAAATTTAAGTGGTTAACTGTAATATTTCTAGAAATATCATGGGTTTTGTGAAATATTTGTTGTTTATAAAGGGAGAAAATGTAAGATGGAATCAAACCTCGAGGGTATTTTTGTAATTTTAAAACATCTCTGGGTTTTTGTAATTAGCTAAACCTCGGGGTGTTTTTGTAATTATCTCTTAAGAAAATGAAATACATTAAGAAAATAATGCATGAAGTACCATCATTTGAAAACGTGAAAAATATTTTAATCATTGAGGAACCTCGAAAAAACGATGAGCAACATAGGTAAAAACGAAAAGGAGTAAAATAAATAGGAAGATGCAAAAGCCATATTACCGTAGTGTAAAAGTAAAACGGTTCAAGAGAAGTTACAACTTCCACAATTGAAGGGTCCAATCCATTTCTTCCTTAGCCTCTCTCAACGTTGTGTCCGCATCATTCTCATCACCCTCTTCCCATATTCCTCCGGCAACACAACTTCACCGAAATTGTACAAAACCTAAAATATTATTTTCATCCATCCAACTAAAATTATTATTTATGACCAAAAAAATTAGCAATACATAGGGAAAATGAGAAATTTATCGTGTAAATTGGCCGATTTTAAGATTTTGTCCTTTATCTTGACAAGTTTGATATCGATCATAAACATTTGTATGTAATCGAATATTTTAGTCCTATATGTTCGAATCTTTAGTTTTATGGTCATATAAGTTATATATTTTGTTTACTTTTAGTCATATATGTTTAGACATTGAGCGTATTGGTCCTTTTAAAGGACTATATTTCAATCTTGAAATATGTTTATCTTGTGTTTGAAAAATGGTATTAGCGTTTAAGTTTGTAACAAATAAAGGAAGCAATAATGGAGAAAGCAAAAATGGAGAAAAGCAAATGAATCGAACTTTTTATTTACGAAGCTTAAAACAGAGGATATCTTCAAAGTGCGAATTACAATCAATATAAATACTTTGAAAGAAGTCCTAAAAATCGAACTAACCAAACGTGTATCGAGTTCTTATCCCTAAACAAAAGCAACTAATTCCTAAATAAAATGAAAGAGATAATTGACTTCCTAAATAAATGGATAGAATAAAACAAACTAGACTTGCTCAAAGACCCATGACAAGAAAGTTTTGACTAATTTGCAACACTCCCCTTTAGTGCAAACTTTCTCACAAGAATACGAAGAGCACTTCAAAAACTTCAAACTTTGCTTTGCCTAATGCTTTTGTAAATATATCCGCAACTTGGTCTTCACTTCGTATTTTCTGCAAATCGGATATCTTGAGCCAAAACTTTCTCTCGGACAAAATGGTAATGTGTTTCAATGTGTTTCGTGCGGGCATGAAACACTGGATTTCCAGCAAGCAATGGCACTTTCATTGTCACAGCGGTGAATTGGTCGGATAGTTCAAATCGAGAGAGGATTTCTTGAACAAGCCTCCTAAGCCAAATACACTCTTGAGTGGCCATAGTTCTTGCTACATATTCACTTCACAACTTGAAAGAGCAACATTATTTTGCTTTTTACTACACCACGAGATTGCCGCCGATCCCGTGTTAAAGCAATAACCTTGTTGTTGAGTGTCATCATTCACGTCACCCCAATCTGCATCTACAAAACCAGGACAAAGAGAATGATGTATGTTGCTTGTACAACAACCCAAATTGAGTGCCTTTAATGTAGCGAAGAATCCTCTTTCTTTGCGCAATTAAATGAGTCTCTCGTGGTTTGTCCATAAATTGAGAAATGACACCTACGAGAAATGAAATGTCGGGCCTTGTGATAGTTAAGTAGAATAAACTACCAACAAGTTGGCGAAAAGGGGTTGCGTCTTCCGGTAATTTTCCTCCATCTTTAGCTAACTTCAAGCAAGGTTCCATAGGAGTAGTCATTGGCTTTGACTCCCCCATATGAAAACGATTCAATAAACTTGATGCATATCTTTGTTGAGAGACAAAAAAACCATCGACTTCGTAACTTCCAGGCCAAGAAAACAACTAGCTTCTCCTAAACTCTTCATTTCAAAACGAAGTGACAAAGCATCTCTAAGATGAGTAATTTCGACATTATCATTACCATAATAATCATGTCATCCACGTAGAGAAGAAGCATTATACAAAGAGAAGATGTTTTCTTAATAAATAGACTTGAATCAGAATCAAGACTTGAAGCCACAAAAATCAAGGTATTGAGCAATTTTACCATACCAAGCACGTGGAGCTTACTTGAGGCCGTCTGAGCCTTGGAGTTGGCATACATAGTCGAAAACTCTCTGAGGTAAATCCAGGTGGTTGTTCCATAAAAATATCTCGATCCAACTCTCCATAAAGAAATGCATTTTTCACATCGAGTTGTAATAATTTCCATTCTTTATAAGCCGCCAATGAAATAATAGTTCGGATTGTCACCATTTTAGCAACCGGGCTGAACGTCTCCCTCATAATCTTGACCATACTCTTGAGAAAAACCACGAGCAACTAGGCGAGCTTTGTCCGATTGATAGTACCATCGGCTCTTTTCTTTAACTTGTAGACCCATTTACAAGTAACAAGTTCAACATCTTTCGCTTCCGAACAAGCTCCCATGTGCAATTTTTATTTAGAGTGATATTTCTTCTCGCGTTGTTCTTCCCACTCGGGAATGCCTTTAGCTTCATCGTAAGACTTAGGCTCATTTTCACACGAATCTCCCATAAAAAGGAAGATACAACGAGAATAATGATTTAGTGAACCTCATAGTCATTTAAATAATCAGTCGCTCCTTTTGTCTAAAGACCTTCAATTCCGATCTCTATTGTCTCATCTTTGCATATTTTCTTCAAAGGAAGTAATATTACTCCCCTTTCGCTTTGAATGCATTGTCACCAAAGAATGGCAAAAGATCGGTTGTGCATCTAGTATTTGCATCAATTTGAACAGATGAGATTTCATCAAACACTACGTCTCGAGAGACTACAACTTTCCTTGTATCGGATCCATACATCTACATCCTTTCTGTGAGTGTCATAACCAACAAAAATACAACGCTTTGCCGCTTGGATCAAGCTTAGTCCGATTAGTTTTTGAGACATGTACATAACAAACCGAACCAAAAACTCGAAAATAACTCACATTGGGTTTATGATGGTATAATGCTTCATAAGGAGATGATTACATTCCTGGCCATGGAGGTAGGCTATTTATGACATGACACGCTTGTTTGAATAGTCACGCCCATAGCTCTCTTGGAAGGTTCTTTGCATGCAACCATGACAAGCACATAGATGTGAGATGTGCCAACTTGCGCTCGGCGACTCCATTTTGTTGCGGAGTTTCCTGGACAAGTCATTTGACGTTGAATGCCATGTTGTCTACGATAATTCATAAATTGATCGAGACATGTATTCTCCACCATTGTCGGTGCGTAGACATTTTATTTGCAGCCCAAATTCTTTCTCCACTTGCTCTTTAAACTGAATAAATTTGGAGAAAGTCTCACTTTTGTGTTCCAAGAAGAAAACCCAACCGAACAAGAAAAATCATCCACAACAATCATTACATATTGAAAACCAAAATAACTTGGTGTTTTTGTTGGCCCCATTATATCTGAATGTACCAACCGTAGCGCAATGAAGCTCTATTTTTGAATTTGGGAAAGGAAGACGATGTGATTTTCCATATTGGCAACGAACAAACCACATCTGGATGAATTTTCTTGAAGTGAGGAACACCTTCAAGAAGTTTACTGCGTAGAATTTTTCGTAACAATTGGTAACCAACATGGCCTAACCGAGCATGCCGAAGTGTGGCACTTGCATTTTGACTTGTCTTTTCAATATACACATCACTCGCATGACAAAACATGAGTGAATCTTTTCTTTTTCCAATAAACAAAACATCGACTTCAAGGTGTTTTATATTGGAAACAATTTTCACATCATGTGGACCAAAAAGTACATACCTCCCCAATCGATGTCCCCAGAAACGAGGCAAGATTCTTCTTTAAGCCTGGAACATGATAAACGTCTTCCAAAGAAACACCATCAACATTTGAAGTATCTTTCTTGACATGGAATTGTCCTTCTTTCACTACGGGATGTAGTGAATTATCGGCCAAATCACAATAGCTCTTTTTCCGTAAATGTGGGCGAACATCGAGAGTAAGGAAATATTCCCGATGGCATGATGAGAGCAACCGGAGTCAATGATCCAATCCTTGCCATAATCTATAGAAACATTCTTGCATGTTTCTTTGCTTGCATGATGTTATAGAATTCGCGATGGGTTTGGTCAATAGCTTCAATGGATAAACATTGCTCCCAATTGAGTTGTTGATCGGACTCTTGATTTCATGTGCAACATTCGCTCCGGCTGCTTCGCGTCATTCACCACGACAATTTTGTTTAATATGACCTGATTTCCCGCCGATTACAGACCACCTTAACACGACAATCACGTTTTAGGTGTCCAGGCTTTCCACACCTATAACAACTCTTCGTATTGCCTTTGAATTGCCCTTCGGTTTTGGATTGCTTGTCATTTGAAAAATGTTTGGATGAAAAATTGCCTTTCGATTTGTCTTTGGTGTAAAGAACATCCTCCACTTGAGAAGGAGAATGCTTAACGTTCTTTGGTCATTTGTTTGACCAAAGCTTCTTGATTTGAAAGCAAATTCTCCAACTCAATGATAGAAGGTTGATTTGTCCACCCTTGTATTGAAGAGATAAAAGGCATGAACTCCTTCTTAGTCCACGAATGAGATAACGCCCGAATCGGCGTCGCTCACGGGTCCTCATATCCATTAAAATTTCAAGACACAATGTTTTAAGTTTGAAAAATATTCGAATTGAAAGATTACCTTGAGTCATCCCGGCAAGTTCATTCTCCAAATATTGTAGCCTCATTGTGTTCTTTTGAGTGAACAACCTTTCAAGTGTCTCCCACACTTTCTTTTGGCGTCTTCAAATCACGAACATGCTCGATATATTCTTTACTAATTGATGTTAAGTAAAGCAAATAAAGCTTTACCACACTTGATCTTCCACTTCCTCCGCAACTCAACATTTTGTGGTGTATCCTCCGGAATTACATTTTCATCACGGTGATAAGATCCCACAAATCATGTCCTTGTAGATAAGCTTCCATACATAACTTCCAAACTATAATTGTTACCAACAAGCTTGTCCACACAAATCTGCTTCCACCATTCATGATTGCTAAACAATAAATCAAACACTTGAAAGTGTAATATAATCAAACACCTGGCGGACAACCAGGCTCGACGTCTACCGTGTAACAAATAAAGGAAGCAATAATGGAGAAAGCAAAAATGGAGAAAAGCAAATGAATCGAACTTTTTATTTCTCAAGCTTAAAAAACAGAGGATACTTCAAAGTGCCAATTACAATCAATATAAATACTTGAAAAGAAGTCCTAAAAAAACTGAACTAACCAAACGTGTATCCGAGTTCTTATCCCTAAACAAAAGCAACTAATTCCTAAATAAAATGAAAGAGATAATTGACTTCCTAAATAAATGGATAGAATAAAACAAACTAGACTTGCTCAAAGACCCATGAGAGTAAGTTTTGACTAATTTGCAACAAAGTTTGTTAGGAATTTTTAAGAAAAAAATATTATATTTATGTAGTTAATGATATTGGGCAAGGAAAATTTTCTCCAAATAGATTTGGACAATTGTCCAAGATGTATTCATTACGGTATTGTCAAGTTTTGACGATGTACGAATAAAAATATCGGGAGATGATAACATATCGGTTAAGAATAGAAATATCCGGAGATGATAACATATCGGATAACCAATATGTTGAACAGGCAATCGCAAAAGTAAGAAGGAAAATATTGCAATGCCACGAAAGAGGCTTTTGTTTCAACATGGTGAGGAGCCGTCTGGAAAAGATCTAGGGAAGTAAATGTTTTTCGGTCAAAAAGATGTATAAATTTCATCGAAGGATTGTTAAAGTTTGTAGGAAATTGACTATTTTCATTTAAGAGTCCAACGTAAAATTTAGAGATTGTTTATATAAGACTAAATTCTGAAATTTGTTGTGTTATAGGATCAAAAATAAAATTCTTAAGTTAAAAGATGAATATCAAGAAATTTGAATATCAAAATTTGAAAGTTAAAAGGACTAAAAAATGAACTTGACAAACTTACAGGACTAATTCGCATAAGAGTCAATTACGGACTTAAAATCATATTTTCCCCACTACATATTACCAGAATAAGAGGACATTGTTGAAGATCTTCTGGTCAGAATTACGCGAAGATCGCCATTTTCGTCTTCGAACAAGCAGATCAGAACCGCAGCTCTATTGGGACCCACTTCGCCGGGAGAAAATCGAATTTCTGAATCTTGAGTGTTATTTGTGGCATCGGAAACGTGGAAACTGTAAGAAGGTTTGTAAAGGCGGAGTCTTTGGGCTAATTTCAACAAGGTTTCTGATCGACCAGAGCTGTTGGAACACATGTCGTTGATTTTCTCTTTTTCTTTCCTCAATATAGAAGAAAATTCACAATTTTATTTTTGTTTTCCCCCAAGCGATAGACATTTATTAAGATAAATCAAAGAGAAAAAGATACAAACAACCGAATAGATAATTAATTCATTGTGGGCTACTTCGTCCTAACGAACATTAGTATTAGTGGGTGGAATTAGATTTCGAATAAGTGAAATTTAATATTTGTGTTCATAGGTTACTTTTAGGGGGCGGGGGTATAGCCGTATAGGGTTATTTAGATGCAAGCCTTTTTTAAATTTTGACATGTATTCAATTTTATTTTTATTTTTTGAAAAAAAAATTATATGGATATGTCAATATTTCATAATGTGACACATTAAAATCACAAATTATTTGGGTGGTGACCGATTAGATAGCATCTCATTATTGACAGTCACGCTTTCAAGATTTGGATATTTGGAAAACCTCCTCTTTTTAATATTTTTTTTTTTTTGTATATTTAGACTATACACCTCTTCATGCTTTTGATTTAAAAAAGATTATCATAATGAGACTAGTTTATTTAAAATTCCTTCAACAACATTGACAAATATAAATTGAATGTTACATATGAAAGATAATCTTAATTTCCATTATCATAAATGATAAACAATTTTTCGGATTCACATTGAAATTTTTTCGCATATCTAAACAAATGAAACGCCATAGATTCAGTTTACACACGATCCAATATGTTGAGAGTAACGATTTTATAACTATTTAATTTTTCGGTAGGACAAAGTTTATATTACAGATAATGGGTAACAAATACACAATAAGAAAAACTTTTTGATTTTATAAATTTTAACGACAATGAGAAAATACATACAAAATAAAAGTAAAACACGTTGAAAAACACGACTAATTAAAATGTTTGGCTACTTCTTGAAATAATAGATTACTTCCAATTCAACAAGTAGTTGTAATTGGTATTCAGGCTGATTTAAGTAATCATTTCAACGTCGTCGTTCCAATCCATCCATGCAACTGCATAAGCCACTGAAATTTTAAGCTTGAAAAGGATTCTGCACAAGTTAAGCAATAGAGGTTCAATTAGACATACAAGCAGAGAGAAAAGACACATAAACAAAGGGGATAATTAAAAAAAAAAAACGCCAAGGGTTTGGGCTAATTACAAAAAAAAAAAAAAAAAAAGAAAGAAATTCAGAGATGTTTCAAAATTACAAAATATCCCCTCAGGTTTGATCATGTCTTAAATTAAAGGGGTTACCTGTAATATATCTATAAATATCAAGGAATTTTTGAAATGTTTTTTTCGTTATGAAGTAGGAATATGTAAGACGAAATCAAACTTCAAGAGGATCTTTTTGTAATTAGACCGAACCTCGGGGTTTTTTTGTGTATTATCCCTAAACAAGGAGAAGAAGAACTGCAACCTGATTCAGATAGACTCCAGCAAGTATCCTCTCAAACTTAATTTTTCCAAAGCTAATGCAAATTGCAACCCACAATTTATGCTTCTCTCATGTCTGAAAATTGAATATCTGGCTCAAACATCTAACAGAAAATGAATAGAAATTTACAATTGCAGAATGATTTATTTAACAAAAAGGGGCCAATATATGAACAGATCTTGCTAACTTAAGGCATGGTAGTATCCTTTAGCACAGTGCTCGGAATTTTGAATTTGGGATTTTGTTCTAGAAAAGCGGGTGGCCTCTGATACACAATTGATGCTGCTCTAATCAATATTCCGGCAGTTAAACCCCATATGAGGTACTTCTTATCATTCATTTCGTAGTCGAAAAAATGGATTATATACTTGTGACCCATCCACTCTCTTTCTTCCGACTTTCTATTTTCGTCCTGAAAAAGACAGTTAAATTATTAAGTGTAAAGCAGTTGCGCACATAGCTAAAAAATAAAACTTTTGAGTAAAAATACCTTGAGAAACATTTCCAATGGAGCATCAAATACAGTTTCCACTTCGGCAGCATTAGGAGAAGGTTTAAAGTCTTTCTTGTTGGAAAGTATGCCAATAACAGGAATCACCCTGAGGAGATGCTGCATATATATACTACAGGGTCAAAACTGTAAATTCAGACAAGCCTACTCAACCATAAAGGCTCTACCAGGTTCCAATGGTAATTTTTCACCTAGTTTGGAGTTTAGTATGTGGTGCACAAATACAACGGGTCAACAATTGTAGTGACACTGCTGTTTTTTTTGGCCAAACCACAGAAATAAAGTCATGCCAATATACCAACAACAATCATTATGTATAACTAACACAATTTTTTCGATTCTATACAGCTTCCTGTAGTATGAAGTTCACTTCTCACAAGCAGAAGAGAAAACAAAGTAGCACAAAAGGCTTCCTCATTTATCTTCAGTCTTAACTGCAATGTCACTATTAATTTATATCATAATATATTCAGAAGCAAATTTATCTAGACAGTTCACAGCTCTCCAAGTTGAAATAGCTATTTTAAAAGCGGAAAATTCCAAAAAGACACTTATATCAATTGGTCGAAGAATTGGTGATTATGGAAGGCCCTCATTCATATAATCACATATATATAGGTAGTTTGGCCGTATAAGTCGAGGCTTTTCCCAATTGGTTTCTTGATTTTCTGAATTCTGGAGTTGCTACAGTCTCCATCTTTCCCGAAGCTTGGTCACAGACCTCAGAATACTTGAGTTGATCATTAATAATTAGTATTTTTGAAAGAACTCACATTATAATGAGAGATAGAAGAAAAGGTTATTTACTAAGGCCTTGAAGCATAAGATAGAACTAGTGATTCAAATACCATTTCATCCTCAAGAACAAAGCTAGTAAAGAATGTCTAAAATGGGGATTCCAAAAAATTAAGGAAAAAGCAACTGAGTGACACCTATAGCAGTAGCAAGTTGGAATTACTTGGAATCGGTTCACAGGAATCAAGACTTCGTTTGGAAAAATAACTTGACATACCCAAACTATCGCATACGCATCAATAGACGAATTTTAGTATTCGAGTTCTCTCAAAAGATAAGATTTATACCTTCGACAAGAACGGTTCAAGGCAAGTCACCACATTTACGAGCGAAGGATCCAATCCTATCTCCTCCTTTGCTTCCCTTGTTGCTGTCTCAGCATCATTGGCATCTGTTTCCTCTGCTTTCCCTCCCGGCAACGAAACTTCACCTGTTTTCGAACAACTTATCAGTTAAACCTAGCAAACAGCCCACCAAAACTAGAAGGTAACAACCATTCAAGAAAAAGACTGCATTTACAATCACAAATATGATTGCAGATTAACCCCTGTGACAAATTAGGTCAAAACCAGACTAATTTTCCAAAATTTCCAGCAATCCTTCCAATTCAAACATTTAATCACAAAAATTACGAATATGATATCCACTAACCAGTAATACGCCAGCAATTTTATCAGATCGACCAAAAATCAAAACCCGTATTGCTAAAAAAAATATCAAATAAACACGAAAAAAGAGGATATCATAAAGAAATAAAACCCACCACGAATGTAATTAAGCATTCAAGAAAAAAGAAATCAAACGAACCAGAATGAGTAGACAGCCGCGACGATCTCTTAGTGAGAATAACCCTAAATTCTCCATCATCCCCTTCAAAAAGGCAAATGAGAACCGCAGCTCTTTTGGGCCTGAACCTATTAACAGGCTGTTGGGCCACTGGAGTAGCAGATTCCGCAAAGCCCACTTGCGAAACCACTTTCCCTGCACTCTCCTCAATCCTCTGCTCCTCCTCGTCATCGTGGTCGTCATCTGATGGTGGCGCCGGTTTGTAGAGGCGCAGCTGTTGGGCCAAGACCATGAGTTTCCTCGAAGGCCCAAAATTGTTGGCTGAACATGAATCCATGATTATGAGTCTGGTAGGAAAATTTGGAATTGGGTATGATAATAATGGTGCTGAGGATGACGAGAGAAAGGAGGTTAATAAGGAAGTTGAGGATCTTCTCAGTAGTGGTAGCATGTGGGTAGAGCTACTAATAACATTAATGGCGGTTGGAGATTTAGTAATGGGTTCTTGATGAATTGAAGCGTCAAATGTCAATAGGAGCGGATGAACCTATAATTTCGGTGTTTTAATCTTTTCTCTCAATATTAATTGGAATCATTAATTAAGGAACTGTTCTTCGAAGTAAGATACAATTATTGCTTTGACACTTGTTAAATTTTGTCGACTATAAAAATATGAAACTAGGTAAGACTTTAGAGAAAAACGAAACAAAGTTTGATCAGGATGTCCATCAGGGATGTCCATCACGTTGTGTTTCGTTGTTTAAGTATTCGATGGTCGTGTTATGACATGATATTACATGTTTTACACGATACGACATGTTTAATTATTCGTGTTAAGGTATACCACACGAACACAACATGTTTATGATACAAGTAACCCTATACAACATGTAAATGATTTGTTTATGACACGGGTAACCCCACACGACACAAAATTTCTTTATAATTTAAAGTTTGACAAAAAAAGGAGAAATAACTAAAATTTCAAATAAAATGCATTAAATTACTAGAAAATGCATTAAATAATCTGTTCAACGTCATATAACCAACTAAAACATCACAAAATATGAAAATGACATATTCAATATACAACTAAATGGGTAAATAGGTTAATCATGTCGACACGTGACCTCACCTTTTTTTTTATGTGGTAATTATGTCTTACCCGAATCCGCGAAGATTGTAACTATACCTTCTAAATTCTTGTTAGGTTCTTATTCGGTAATCATGTTGAGTTACAAATTGACGCTACTAGATATTTGCTTGAGGTAATTTGGAATATCTTGATTTTAGTGGTGAAAATCATTCTTTAATGTCGGGAAAGATAAAGAACTTCATAGTTCATACGATCATTAAAAAAAATATATATTAATAGTTTGTTTGTTTATTATTACTACTTTATTTACTTTTTATAAAATTAAATTTAAATATACATCAAATTAGTATTTATTTTGTTGAATATTTTTTCTTTTTATATATCTTGTTTGTTTAGTGATTGAGAGTGATTGGGGAAGTTTACGGAGAGTGATTGGGGGAAGAGAGTTTGATGTGATATATTGGGAAATGTGTGTATTAATAGAGAAATGATCGGGAACGTAATATATGTTTGGTTGGTGATTGGAGAAAGTGATTGAGAAAGTGAGTGATTGGGGGAAGGTAACCAAACATAGTCATGGTGTCCTAGTCTCCTGGAGGATACTATACTAAATTAACGAGCATATCCACATAGCCCGATCGATTTGGACCTGCTTGGGCCCCAAGGCAAGTTACCTTTGCAACGAATGAGGATTGAACCCAGATAGCACCTTATTCTACAATTTTTTTCGTGTAGTGGGGCCCAATCCAGTCTTTTATGTTGGACGAGTTCTAGTAAGCTATGGTTATCAAGCCCTATAAGTTCCAAGAAAATGTAGTAATTCATTAGTCTCAACTGTTGGTAAACCGTAAAACTATGGGTTAAAAAGGCACGTAGAGGTAGGCAGAATCACTTTTAAGTGATCTTGTGATGATTAGGGGTGGTCAAATGGAACCGAGACCGGGTTCCAAATTGGAACCGTAATCAGTGGTCAACCGTGGTTCCCCCAAATTGGAACAGGGCCGTGTAGGCCTTCCGGTTCGGTCTAGGTCTCAAAAAACCGTAGAACCGGCGGTTTTAACCGTCGGTTAGAACCGTATATGGAACCGCTTTTTTAAGGTTAAAACCAAAGAATCTTGTTTTGATAAATACATGCTAGAAGAAATGTAAAATGTTTATTATTATATTTTTAATGTTGCACAACGATTACTTAGGGAAAAAAAGTAACGTCCAAGGGGTTCCTCTAGCTCAAATGTAGAGCTTGAGAATTATTTAACTACTTTCGAGTTTAGTGAAACGGATATTGAAGACTTTGATATTTTGAAATGGTGGTCACAAAGAACTCAACCTTATCAAATCCTCTCAATCATCGCAAAAGAGGTTTTGGCATGTCCCGAAATATTTTGGATGAATCACGCTAGCGTTTTTTTTTGTTCTTTTTTTTTTAAACTAAATTGCTAAATATTTTTTCTAAATAAAATTAAAAAAAAGGTTCCGGTTTAACCGAACCGTATAGAACCGTGTTCGGTTTGGAACCGGAACCGGAACCGTGAGCATAAGATTCTGGTTCTGGTTCCCCATTTGGAGAAACCGAACTGGCGAATCCGGCGATTCCGAACCTTGGCCAGGTCTAGACTGATGGTCATCAGCTGTATGACTGTATCTGTGTACGAGTCATTGTTGTTGGGTTTATTATTGTACTTGGATACAGTGCATGAGAAAACTGATCATGGAGATAAAGGCCCAATCCAACACCACTGAAAAAGTGAGGTATCAGACTTCACCCTAATCATACCCAAGTGGGTTCCCCACATGCTTCTCTCTCCGACACCATGCTTCACTTGCCACCCAGTACCTTTTAGTAGGGATAGCAACGATTGAAAACATGACTAGATTATAGAGACAAATGATACGATATGATACACAACACGAATAAAAAATTATAAATTAAGTTAAAATTACAATTATTATTATATTTAATATCAAATAAGATAAATAATGCGAAACCGTGATAATGCGACACCTAACATTCACGATGACACGATTTTTCACCCCTACCTTTTAATCTCTCAATATATATAAATATAATATAGCTACCATTGTACATTTTATGTCATGTGTCCAAAGTCAAAATTGTCAGGCTTATATATTTTGCATTTTTCTTCTTTTTATTATATACAAAAATCTCGATTTTATTTGTTTTGAACCGACTAATTGTAATTCACCGAGTGTATAGCCACTTTTCCTTAAGACGCGCACTTGGTAAACCCCCAAGACTTAATGCAATACTCTACAAATTAAACTAGGTAAATCGTCTTGGACAAATTAAATGCGACTTCTCGGCTAAGTGAGTACGAGAGATAGAGATTTAAACTTGAGATCTCTAGCCTCAAGAATCCGTCCTATTCTAATATGCCATCTCATGAGGGCCAATACCTTGCAATATTGATTGAACATATAGTTTCACAAAATCAATATGTTTTATGTCTTAATTATGGATCTTGACCGAAAGTTGTACTTTTGAGAAGTCGAAATATATTAAAAAATCATTATGTGTTTGTGCATGCAATTGAGTACCCATCTTAGGTGTGTTGTTTGGACAAAGTAGTCTTAATAATTTGTTTTCTTTGAACTATGTGTTTTTTAATTGTTTCTTAAAATTTCCTAGTTTAGTAATCACTGAGTACATCCAAGTTGGGAGTATAAAAGAACGAAAATAATTTACAAATTAGCTTATTCCTCTGGGAGGATATCTAGAGAAATTGCACCAAGAATTTACTTAATTCGGACTTTGTTCGTTGAACTTATTTATAATTAGAGGTTAGCAAAAAAAATATTGTAAATGCGCAATCAATAAACAAGCTCTAAGGAACGAGGTATAGATTTAATAACCCAAATTGCAAAGGACTCGAGTTTTGAAGCGGCTAGGTTTGAGAATTTTCTCTCTCTAGAAAATTTTCTCTGAGACGCCCGTTTGCTTTTTTTGCTTTGAGAATTTTTGATTAATTTCATCTAAGATTCTCTTTTGTCCGTTTAGTGTTCTTAATAATCCGTCATTAATTCCGTTCACTTTGTTCAAGAATTTTGTCCGGTTCTTTGTTGTGTTTATACCATTTACTTAGTTTTTATTTTTGGTCCATCACCCACCAACACCCTCCTTGTAGGGTTTTCATTTTATTTCGTTAAGCCCCTTGCGCCGCTAGGTATATCCTGAGCGCGCCATTAAACCTACCTGAAGCTAAGCCTGCGCATGCGCAGCGCAACCTCGACCTTGAGCGGTATCTATATCGGAGTTCATCCCCGCGCCCGCACCGAACTCTCTTGTGCAAATCCTGGGGTCGATTTTTCATCTGCAGTTGACATGATGGGAGATAGGAGTTGCTCATCAAAAGTGCCGATCCTTTTGTGGTTTTCCCACGGACGTGTCCATCGCGGGTAGATCTACCGGTTTCGATCTTTCTGCAATCGTTTGTCACCGGAGTGCATCCACCGCCTTTCTTTTGTCTTGGGTTTTGAAGCTTGGGCCTTTGTCAAGCCATTGTTACGGTTGGGTTCTTTGGTTTGGGCTTTCTTTTATCCCCAACTCCAATGACTAAACACCCACATACATCTCTTTCCAAGCAAAAAGGAGTGCAAAACATGTCTACTTTGAATCTCCAATCCTCGAGCACTCAATCTTACTCGAGGTCCCCCGACCTGTAGATTCGATTCTCTTGTGATTCGGATTCTTCCAATACCAAAGACTCTAAAGATGACCTTCTGTTTCGTTCTCGCTTTGAGAACACAGAACTGCCCGAAGAAGATCTCTTTGGACCCGGATGATGTGCTTCCTCCATTGAAATGAACACCCTGTAGGTACAAACGGTGGTCTTTATTTCGGTTCTAAGTCGACCACTCGAGAACTAACAAGGGCACAAGCCCAGTTGGTAATGTCTCTCGGCATTCAACTTCGAATGTCCCAAGTAAGTTTAAGCATAAGCCGTTTGCTGATTTAATAACTGTCAAACAAAGTGATGAACTTAAAATTTCCCCTCTCAACTGTGAATCTTTAGACTCTGAGATTCTAGAATTTGATGAGGATGAGTTATGTGATATCCCCAATGAATGGGGTTTCTGTTTGCTCGGTTGTTTTGCGGGAAAATGGCCTGGCATGATTAACATTAAAAAACTGGTTCAATTTTGGAATGTTGGCTGTGAAGTCCTTCCTTACGTTAATGGTTGTGTTATTTTTCGATTTGATAGACTTGCTGATATGGAAAGGATTTTACAAGGTGGCCCTTTCCATTGTCTTGGTAGACCACTTTTGCTTAAAATTTTTGACTTTGAAAATCCCCAGAGGGGTGTTGATTGTTCTACTGTACCTGTTTGGGTGAAGTTTCCATTTTTACCGGGTAAATTCTGGAACCCGGCAGCCTTCGGTAAGCTCTGCCTAAAAATTGGTAAGCCTATTTGTAGTGATAGGCCAACTTTTGAAAAATCCAGACCTGCTTTTGCTCGTATTTTGGTTGATGTTGACCCTTCAAAACCTCCTCCAAAATCAGTTTTACTCAAACTGCCCAATGGTGCTCCCTTTGAACAAAGGGTTGTTATTGAGTTTTTCCCTCAATTTTGCAAAAATTGTAAAAACTTTGGGCATTTTTCAGAGGAGTGTGGTGCTAAAAAGAAAACAGCTCCTAAGGCTAATTATGAAAAAAATATCCCTCCTATCTTGATAAAGGAAAAAAGTCATGGAATCGATTATTTTAGACCCCGATTATGCCGATTTGAATTTGAATCTTGTTTTTCTAAAGAAGCTGTTGTTGCTTCTAAAGAAGCTATTAGTGACCACGCTGTGGGTGAGACTTTTGGGGCTGAACCCCTTCAACTGAACTTACTAATACATCTTCTCTGTTAGCTTTACCTGCTGTTTTGCGGGGATTGAGAGATGCTTAAACCCTCTGTTCCCGCTTCTTCGAGGTCAAAGCTTGAATAAATTGGCTGAAGTGCCCCTGCCCTTCCTCCTTGCTAGTTGTCCTGTTCAAAACTCCCGTGAAGAGGAAACTGAATTTCTCCGTTCTATCTAAAAGTGCAAAAAAAAAAAAAAAAAAAAATGAACAAAAAAGATGACGCTGGAGTTGTATCCTCCTCGGTTGCTAAATCAGGTAATCCTGATGGGTGTGACAAACTACCCTCAGGCTCAGGTATGACTTCCTCTCAGATTAATGCTGGTAGTAAATATATTTCTCTTGGCAATGGAAATAAAGATATTCTTATAAATGCTTACTCGGTAATAATACTAAAAACGACCGTCCAAAATGATAGTCGTTTCTTGGAATATTCGGGGTTTTAAGAACCCTATCAAACAAAAAAACATTCTCTCTTTTGTAAAAAAAAATAAAGTTGATGTTCTTTGTCTTTTAGAAACCAAACTTGAGACTGAGGCTGTGCCTCAATCCAATCTTTGTGATTTTATTATTCAAAACAAATTTTAAGTTGGCTAGCCACCAACAATTTTCATCTTATCAAAAATGGCAGAATATTGATCCTTTGGAATCCTTCAACTGTTGATCTCCAAGTTTTAAATACTGATCCCCAACTGATTCATTGTTCTTTGACTTGTAAAATTTCTCATAATTCCATTCTTACCTCATTTATCTATGGTCTTAATACTGTGGGTGAAAGACGGTTACTTTGGAACAAAATGTTGGAACTGGGTGATATTATTGATTCTCCTTGGCTTTTACTTGGAGATTTTAACTCTATCAAAAATCCTGATGAAAAACTTAATGGGAAACCTTTCACTAGTAAATCCGTTGAAGAGTTTCATGATACTTGTGCCTATCTTGGTCTTAGTGAGGTGCGACTGGGTCGCTACTTTACTTGGACCAATAATACCATTTGGTGTAGACTTGACAGAGCTTTGATTAACTCTGCCTGGTCTAATTCTAATTGGAGATGTTCAGCAGACATCCCTGTTCCTGGGAACGTCTCAGACCACTCTCCAATTGTTGTTTCTTTTTTTGAGCAGAACTTAGTTCTCTCAAAACCTTTCAAATTTTTCAATATGTGGGCTTTGCACCGACTTCTTCAACAACATTGTGCAAGTAAGCCGCTTGGAATCTTAACTTTTGGGGTAAAGCCCAATTTATTCTATGTAAAAACTCAAAGCTCTCAAGCCATCCCCGAAAGAGTGAATAACCTCCATTTTAGTCACATATCTTCAAGAGTTAAGCGGTGAAAAATGCTCTTAAAAATTCTCAAATCGAACTTCAAGATCCTCTTAACTCGCCTTATGTGATTCTCACAAAGAGCTCAAAGCTAAAGAAACCTTTCTTGCCAAAGTCAAAGATCCTTTACGTCCCAAAAAGCAAAATGTGTTTATTTAAACAATAGTGAAAATACAAAGTTCTTCCACATATTGTTGTTAAAAGGAACTCCTCGAAAAGCAAATGAATTCAGATTATCTTAGAGAATGGTTCCAAAACATCCTCTTTTGATGATCTTTCAAAAGCACTTTGTGAACTATTTTAAAAATCTTTTTGGAACTAGCTTCCAAACTTGCCTGTGGATTTTCAAACTCTTCAAACCGGTCCTTGCATTGACGAGGATGATTTGATCTGCTCTCCGCCCTGTCAATCCTCAAGCTATTAAGATGGCTCTTTTTGATATTGAGGATGAAAGATCCCCAGGTCCAGATGGTTTCTCCTCCGGTTTTTTCAAAAAATCTTGGGATGTTGTTGGCAATGATGTGATTGATCTTATGTCGAGTTTTTGATTCTTCAAAATTACTCGGACAAATCAATCACACCGCTATTGCCTTGATTCCTAAAATGATCATGCCCTCTACCGTGGCTGATTTTAGACCTATGCTTGTTGCAACGTGGTCTATAAAGTCATTACTAAGATTCTTGCTTCTAAGCTTGAATATGTGATTCCTAAATTGATTGACCCGGCTCAATCTGCGTTCATTAGTGGTAGAAATATCACTGACAATATCTTTCTAGCCCAAGAAATTATCGAAATTATCTTTGAGTCGAATCTCTCCCCGGATGTGCTATTAAAGTTGATCTTAAGAAAGCTGTGATACCATATCTTGGTCGTTTCTTGAACAAGTCTTAAATGGGGTGGGCTTTCTCCTATTTTCATCTCTTGGGTCATGGAGTGTGTCTCTAGTGCTTACTCTATTTGCATTAATGGTTCTCTTCGTGGTAAATTTCCGGGCAAAAGAGGCTTAAGGCGAAGCGATCCTATGTCTCCCGCTTTATTTCTCCTATGTATGGAATATTTGTCCCGCCTCCTTAAAGTGAGAACTAATACCTTGACATTCAAATATCACCCCGGATGTGAAGCTCTCAAAATCACTCATCTTGCTTTTGCAGATGATCTTATGTTGTTCTCTAGAGGTGACCTTCCTTCAGTCAAGATCCTGATTGACTGTCTTAATGATTTCAAAAATGCCTCCGGCCTTGATATTAACTCTTTTAAATCTAATCTCTTCATCTGCTGGGGATTATTGGGGATAAGCTTGACAATATCCTCAATCTCTTAAACTTCCTCTTGGGACTCTCCTGTCCCATATTTGGGGGTTCCGTTGGTACCCGCAAGGTGAATGAATGTTAACCATTATGCCCCCCTATATGACAGAATTGCCTCTACATCAATAAATGGACCAAACTCCTTTCTTATCTTTGGTAGGCTCCTTCTTATCAAATCGATGTTGCAAGGAGTGGAATGTTTTTGGCTCCAAATATTTCCACTCCCTAAAGATCAAGTTATAAACAGGATTAATAGACTTTGCGAGTCTTCCTTTGGGGAAGAATACCTCTCCCATTAAATGGTCCAAAGTTTGTCTCCCTCGGATGAAAGAGGATTGGGTTTAAGAGATGTGCATTCTTGGAACAAAGCCCTTCTTGCTAAAAATCTTTGGAATATTCATTCAAAAGGCGATTCCTTTGGGTCGGATGGGTCCACTCCTTCTACTTAAAACACCAATCTATATGGACTTGGGACCCCAAAAATATGATTCTGCCTTTTGAAAAGGATTTGTGATATCGAAAATGATATTTTAGCTAAGTTTGTTCTCTCCGTCTCTGCTATCTCCCATCTTTCTTTTTTCAAATCCAAAAGGTCTTTGTTCCTCCAAAATGTATGACCTTTTTAGAGAATCGGTCCTAAAGCTTTTTGGCATTCTCATTTGTTTGAAAAACTTTATCCCCCCCAAATACTCTTTCAGTGTGTGTGGCTTGCTATTAATGATAGATTGCTCTATTAATAACTTAAAATACTTGGATGTTGATCCTACTTGCAAATTGTGTGGCAACTACCAAAAATGCATCTCATTTGTTTTTGATTGTATTGTCACCAGGTTCTTGTGGGATCGTGTTAAAAGATGGTTTGAAATTTAACCATTCCATGAGCACTATTCTTTGGGGCCCTTAAATGGACCAAAAAGAACATGCAGACTCCGACCTTAAAAAAGCTAGAAGCTTGTTTGTTCTTCGCACTATTTACCGTTTGGAATGCCCGAATGCCCGAAATTGTCGGTATTTGAGGGCTTGAACTTTTCAGAAGATTCTGTCTTTATTAAAATTCAAAAAGATGTCTATAAGGTTGTTTATAACCATTTTCCTGTTAATCTGGTTGATTTTTAGGCCCCGACTGTTTGGGCTATTTTTTCACCCGGGTGTGGGTGTTTTTGTTCCTTTCGGGCTTGTAAAATGTAATAAAGAAGATTTAGTGGAAGTCCCCCTAAATTCCCCGCTTCTTGGCCATCCCTTTCTCTGACGATGTTGGATGAGCTCCTATTTCTGCTTGGTCTTTTCATGGTTGTGGCTGCTCTTATGCTTGACTAAATCTGCAGCAGGTTGAACTCTCCCAGTTTGAAACAAGTTGATGCCCATATGATGACTTATTCGTTATTTCATTTTTAATGGGTCGGATATCATCTTGGCTCAATCAATTTTGTTCTAACAGCTTCTCACATAATGATGGGGTATGCCCCTCCTCCAAATTGTAAATTTTCTTGTAAATCTCTCGCCACCCTTGTTTGAGGTACTCTTGGGGGTGTTAGGTCGTGACCACCTATTCCCTTTAGTCCTCAATTAATTGGTTGGAGATCTTATGTTGTTTTTAGTAAACCTCTGTTGAGGTTTTATTAGGATTTGTTATTGCTCGTGCGGATACAAATTTGGTGTATTTTGGGCCTGTCCATTTAACACACATTTTCAATTCTTTGGGGTATGCCCCTTTTAATTTGTAATTTTTCACCTTTTTCAATGAAATTTTTCACATTTTCATCAAAAAAAAAAAAAAAAAAAAATAAACAAGCTCTAAGTTGTACATTTCTTGCCCCAAATATTCAATTTTAAAAATAAATATGATACTTGGTACATTCGCACATGCAGTGCATAAGAAATGGGTTCAAAACATAAATCCAACTCAAATTATAATATTAATCAATTACCTCATGCTAGGCAAAATATCACAGAACAAGTCTCTTGTGAGGCGGTCTCACGGATCTAAATCCGTGAGATGAACCTCCTAAGGGCTCCATCTTGAGAACATGAACTATAAAAATAAATTTAAAAATAATAATGAACCATTAAAAACAAAAATAATCCCTAAAAACATGAATCATGAAGAATAAACCGAAAAATAAAAATAAACCCAAAAATAAAAAATAAACCCTAAAAAAATTAAAAATCCTAAAAACTCAAATCAATTAAAAATAAACTCATGAAACAAAATAAACCCTAAAAAAATAAATATAAATCCAAGAAAAATAAAATCGGAAAAAAACTTTAAAAGCTTTGTGTAAGAGGCACAAAATCTCACTGATCTACATCCAATGAGGCCGTCTCATGCAAGTTTTGCCATTATCATATATTATATAATTGGCATTTCCACATGAATGGTTTTTTTATGTAATTCGAATTTATATCATTAATTGTAACAAGTTACAAATGGCGAGAGAGAGAGAGAGAGAGAGAGAGAGAGAGAGAGAGAGAGTACGATTAACATCACATGCACGCATGCAGCAAAGCCTTGTTCCTGGAGCTGAGGAGGGTCCCATTTCAACTGATGTATGTTCCTGAATTTCTCTTTTGAAGGGGGCCAATGTAGGTCAATGTACACGTATTTACTTACCAAATAGTAGGTCCTGTCAAACACTTTTTCGGAAAAAAATTCCCATATGGTATGCCTGATGTGATTTACCATTTCTCATGAATCAGGTCAACTTCGTTTAGAGTAATTCGCTAATATTATATATATTTACTTTACTGAAAATATCCCTGATAATGATAAGTATTTTTCATGGAAACTGCTTCAATTTCGCCTGCATGTGTTTTCAACTTTCAATAATAGTTTTAAACATCCGTAGAATCAAACTTTTTTTGTACTTTGATGATGAGATTAAGCTCATAAGCATATGTTACGGAAAAAGTGAAACGTGAATCCCACAATGAAACGAGTCGGCCCATTTCTCTGCATAGTACTTTGGGTAATAAAAGTGAGTTGTTTTTTTCGAGGGGTAATAAAAGTGAGTTCATTGTACTTTGAATTTGTTTTTCTACCAAAGAATAGTGATAAAAGATTTTCCAAAAGAAAAATGATGAATTTTAATAGGGTAATTGGATATGCGATTAAAATTTTATGATAAAAATCGATTTGATATAGAAATAGTAAAATAATGATTGAATATATACAACAATTGGACGTGAGTTAGTAAATGGAAAAATTTGTGAGATAATGGTATCTTTAAAAACAAATAGTAGAAGAGATTTGGGGAAGGGGGAATCAAAATGAATTAATAGTGTATTTGCTGGAAAAAAATTGTGTATATTGTTTAGGTAAAAAAATTTACTAGCGGAGCAAAAATGAAATTATTTGGTATCAAAGTACAACCTCAATATTCATATGAAAACTTGACTCTGAATAGGGAATCACATCTCATGTTTCTACTTTTTATTCCACTCAAGCATCGTTCATCCATAGAATGGAAAATAGCTTGAAAACACAAAATGTCAATCCACCACGAAATCTTATGTTCACCTTTTGCTATTTTCTTTCACTCTAAAAACAGAAAAAAAAAATACACATTTATATAGATTTGCTTGTACTTACTACCCATGTTCTAAAAATCCCATATATAGTCCCGATTAATCCAATGCTGGGATAGACCCCTTTGTCCGTTTACCTTATTCTTCGATTAAACCGGCCCAGATCCCACCTAACGCTGCTTTCAGCCTGCGCAGCGAGTCTGCGGCCCGACTGCCTAGACTTTTTAGAATAGTGTTCACTACTTAGTTCGCACTCAGATACACATGTAACAGTACAAGGTATATATGTATCTGGTTTTGCATTAAAACTCAGTTTATTGGCTTTTGAGCTGCGTTGCCCAAAAGCTCTCAATTTTTGATAATACCTCCATGGATATTCCCCAAGCAATTATCATCAACTCCAACCACCTCTTGATGAAGAAGCTCAACTTGAAGAACTAGAAGATGGCGATAATCCACAAAATTTCAGTGAAAAGTCACTTAATGCCCAATCTGCAAATACTTACGACTTGGTGTCTCCTGGTGCAATTTCAAAACAATCATCAGGTCCCAAAAAAAGACTAATAATGCAAAAGGCGGGTTTCAGTTTAGCACCATCACAGAAACTGAAAGCAAAGAGAAGAAAAACAGAGATAATCGAAATCCACGGCGGCCGCATTATTCGATCGGCCGGCAGAAAAGATCGGCACAGCAAAGTCTGCACCGCCAGGGGAACGAGAGACCGGCGCGTTAGGCTGTCGCCAAAAACCGCGATTCAGTTTTACGATGTGCAGGATCGGCTCGGCTACGACCGGCCGAGCAAAGCCATCGATTGGCTAATGAAGGAAGCTAAAGCCGCCATTGATGCGCTAATTGAGCCGCCACCGGAGGATACTAATTATCACTTCGGTTCTGGAAATGGCGAGATTCAGGAACCGCAACCGGAAATTAGTCCTAATTTTGGTTTATTTAATAATAATGGTGGTGCGCCTCTGGTTTCTACTGAATTCCAGGCTTATTCCAATTCTGATTTTAACTCGGTACTTTATTCGAGAAATCACGAGGGATTTTTATCGTCGGCGCCGCCATTAACGACTCCTTCGGAGATATTCGATGCGAATTTCGAAATGGCGAAAATGCAAAGGATTTTCACTTGGAATTACGCCAATTCAATAATCGGAGCTGAAGAGGATTATTCTTCTGTTATTACGCCCAATTTTCCAGGGCCTCCGATTTTAGGGCACAGCCAGGTTTTTCAGCAAAGGGAACCCCTTCAGTCCAGTTATTCCAGAATTAGTTATAATTATAATCCGATAACAGCTCGATTTCCAGGTATTGATTTTTCTAATGAGGAGATGCCTGATTTTACTACTGCTGATAAAGAAGATGAAACAAATAAGATTCCGATTTTCGGCGAACAATCTTCTACAGCTCCGTTTCTGCATTACGAAGAATAGAAAGAGTTTAATTTCTTTCGTCGATGACGTAATAAATGTACAATTTTGAGAACATTGTCTGATTTTTCATTGAGATGTTTTTATAAAAAGTATGATATTAATTAACTACATTCAGTTTGTTCAGAGAATAATTGCAGTTTTATCCAGTTCAGTAGTTTTGTGGAGGATTATATTCCAATCTTCAAGGGGTAAAATACAAACCATGAACAGCTGCAAAAATTGCTGATTTTGAGCTGAATTGCTTTGTATTATCATTTTCAGATATGGAAAGTCAAAAGCAGAATAAGATTTTGCCATACATGTTGCATTCATTACACCCAACTGTCTGTCTTTCTTGAGAAATGATACGCTCGTTTCATCTTTTTTCCACATGCTACACTAATATATTATATACCATGAAATTTTCCAGTTCTTTTTTTAGTAACTCAACTTCTAAGCTTACGACTCATGCCTGACTATCGGAGAACAGCAGCTCCGAACGACCCTTATCGCTGCCATTGTGCACAGACTGGCCAGAGTCTTTGGTGGTGCTCCGACCCCTCATCGTTGCCACCGTGCACAGACTGGCCAGTGTCTTTGTTTGAATCTATTGACGTACAACCTGGTCCTCTCAGTAAAGAGAACAAGTATATATTCAACTCCCCGAATCAAAGTATATTTGATCTCTCCCCAAATCGAACTCACACGGATATTATTCAGTATTAGTTTCTACTAAGTTCTTCACCAGTTCGCATATACCGGAGAGTGCATTTTGATGGAGTGTGGCTTAGAACCCACAACCTCCACCCCACAAGAGACTAAAGTCCCTGGCCAGTGGACTAAGCCCCTGGTCGAAATTTTCCGGTTCTTGTGAACTAATTATTTGGTTAAAGCGAATCAAAAAAGATGAAACTTTGACATGAGGGGAGATTTTATTTTTGTTTATCTTTTCACCCATCCATGATTTAAATACTACAAGAGAGCTTTTCATGCATATGATAGTTCAGAAGAAAAAGTAGCCAAAAATCTGAAACAATCTTGGCTAGAACATATCATATTATAAACAGCAAAGATTAGCAATTATAGGCAGGCATGGGTAGGGGCTCCCTTGGTTGGGTGGCACACAGATAGTCACATAGAGAGAACTAAAGATGTTAATATAAACCTTTTTTTGGGGTTGATGAGTTGTCAGGCTCTTTGTTACCATCCCCTTTTCAGGGAAATTGCACAGTTTTTAGGGTATAAGGAATGTGGAATTTAAAGTGCAGTTAGGCATTGGCTTCCCATGTGATGGTGTGAAATATAGATAGTGGCAAAAATTATTAACAAGTGAAAGAACGCAAATTATTTGCTCCATTTTAGACCAGTGACAGAACAAATGAAGCCAACTGTATTATGCTTTCCTACAGAACAACTATTAGAAACCATACTTTTGTTCCTAGGTATTATAAGGACTAAAAGGATGAACCCCATCACCGAGGGCTCCCCGCCCTTGTCCTGTAGAGCTTTGTGGAGAGATGAATCGCCGAATGTGACTCAACAAGTCGAGGTCCCGCTATCAAAGATCAATCACCACATAAGAAATCCTCCTCTACCATGTTACCAAGGGGATTCGAACCTCCGAGGAGTCACGTTCCCATTTTAGGGTTTCGTTAGGATCTCGTTTCCATCACCGTCCGGCCTCCCGAGGCTGTCCCTTCCCATTTCATCTCTTCTTTTTTTCGTTTACTTCATCTCAGATCCAGTCCCCAAGCTGTTTTTGTATTTCAGTTTTTTTTTTTTTTTTTTTTTTTTACGCCTAACCCTCCCTCCCCGGTGTTTTGCTTTTTTTTTTTCTATCGCGGGTTTCTCGTGGAGTTTTCATAAGTCTCATCGAAACTCCTCCGTACACGGCCGGTTTTCGCGATCCAATCTCGAGAAAGGCTATCGGGAACGGTATGGCGGATCTTACGAAACGGAGTCGAAGGTTGTGGATCTCGATGAAGAAAATATCATAACCGATAGGGGAAGTGGATCGCAATCATCTTTTGTCTAGCGGAAAGCTCTTCACGCATAAATCCCCTGAATTCATTCTATCCGCTAGAAGTTATGAAAAAATCATGGAAGCGAAAGAAGGGTTTCTCGCGAGAGTGGGGAAAAAATCATTTTATTTTTCGATTTGACGATCGGCGATAGAGATTGGGTTATGGATAATCAACCATGGCACTTCGAGGGTTTCGTTTGCCATAAAACCAATCACGGGTTACGAACAACCATCTACAATCCAAATATCATCGAGCTTCTTTTTGGGTCCGTGCCTATGATCTCCTGTCGCTTGCATGAGTGAAAGAGCCCTCGGGTTATGGCAAAACAGTTGGAGTGTTTGAAAATTGGGATTCGACTTCCGATGGCTTTGTTTGGGAAATCGCGCGATTTAAAGTAGCAATCGATATCACCAAACCGTTGACTCGGGGATTAACCATCAAGGTCAAGGGGAATCTCTATGGATCCCTTTGAAATCGAGGCATTACGATATTTTGTTATTGCTGCGGATTGATTGGCCATCACTTTCGCACGTCACGAACAATATGACAATAACAAAGCCCTTGACCCGACGGAAGAAAAAATCGGCCGCTTGCTCAAAGCATCTCCCTACAAACGCCCCGCCCTCTCACGGACACAAAGTCATCGCACCCCTCACCCGTTGCGAAATATTTCCAAAGACCTTAAATAACCAAACAACCTATACCCACTGAAACTAATGCATCCAATACGCCAAACCCAAACGAAATAACCCGCCCCACTAATACCACCAATCACTTACTATTATCCCCACTTTGCAATCCCTTAAAGAGAAATGGTATAAAATACCCACATTGGATAGGTCAACCTCTTTTTTTAGCCACCAAGATAAAATACCATCTTTTCTACCCACTTTTATGGTTCTTTTACCCAAATACCCTTAACACTTGATTACAAAAGCAAGAAGTGGGTGGGAAAGTAAAAAAAAAGGTGGGGTCATATTTCTATCTTACATAAAATACATTTTTCTTTATTTCCAGTTTTTATTTTTTAACACAATTTTTAGTTAAATTAAAATAAATTGATTTTTATAAAATCGTATAAAAAAACAATTTTTAAAAATAAATTTCCAAATTTTATACGATGGCAAATGTTTAAAAAATGTGTAGTTTTTTAATATTCATATATACAAATTTTTATTTTAAAATAACTTGATTTTTTTTTTTTTTTGTAATTTTTGATTTTAAAATAACTTCAATTCATTTTTTAAAAATAAATTATCGTGTTTTTTATATGGGCACGATTTTAGGCACGATATAGGTTGACCGCGATATGCGCGATATGCACGATATAGGTTGGCACGATATGACCGCGATATCGCGATATGCATGATATGACACGACATAGGTTGTACGATATCGCGATATGAATGATATGACACGATATAGGTTGGCACGATATGTCACGATATGCACGATATTCATGATATGGCATGATTTTGTACGATATAGATTGGCACGATATGACACGATATGCATGATATGACACGATTTTGGGCACGATATAGGTTGTACGATATGGCGCGACATCGCGATATGCATGATATGACCGCGATATGGCATGATATAGTTGTTACGATATCGCGATATGCATGATATGACACGATTTTGGGCACGATGCGTACATGAGGTTGTACGATATGGGCACGATATGACACGATATGGGTATACGATTTTACATAGGTGTGTGTGTATTCGGGAAGTGTACGATTTTCAAGGAAAACATTAATTGCACCAGGTTTCAAAATTCAAAATCTTCAAATTAAAGGAGGGCATTCTTGTCAAATTGGGTAGAAAAGAGTTTTCTTATGTCTATGGATAGAAAAAAGAATACCCACTATCCATAGTGGGACTTTAAAAATTCTCCTCCCTTAAACTTAACAACTCAAAAGAAAATGAGGAAATGGTATAAAATACCCACATTGGATAGGTCAACCTCTTTTTTAGCCACCAAGATAAAATACCATCTTTTCTACCCACTTTTATGGTTATTTTACCCAAATACCCTTAACACTTGATTACAAAAGCAAAGTGGGTGGGAAAGTAAAAAAAAGTAGGTGGGGTCATATTTCTATCTTACATAAAATACATTTTTCTTTATTTCCAGATTTTTATTTTTAACACAATTTTTAGTTAAATTAAAATAAATTGATTTTTATAAAATCGTATAAAAAAACAATTTTTAAAAATAAATTTCCAAATTTTATACGATGGCAAATGTTTAAAAAATGTGTAGTTTTTTTAATATTCATATATACAAATTTTTATTTTAAAATAACCCGATTTTTTTTTTTTTTGTAATTTTTTGATTTTAAAATAACTTCAATTCATTTTTTAAAAATAAATTATCGTGTTTTTTATATGGGCACGATTTTAGGCACGATATAGGTTGACACGATATGCGCGATATGCACGATATAGGTTGTACGATATGACACGATATCGCGCGATATGCATGATATGACACGACATAGGTTGTACGATATGACACGATATGCGCGATATGAATGATATGACCACGATATAGGTTGGCGATATGTCACGATATGCACGATATTCATGATATGGCATGATTTTGGCACGATATAGATTGGCACGATATGCATGATATGACACGATTTTGGGCACGATATAGGTTGTACGATATGGCACGACATGCGCGATATGCATGATATGACACGATATGGCATGATATAGGTTGTCACGATATGCGCGCGATATGCATGATATGACACGCGATTTTGGGCACGATGCGTACATGAGGTTGGCGATATGGGCACGATATGACACGATATGGGTATACGATTTTACATAGGTGTGTGTGTGTATTCGGGGGAAGTGTACACGATTTTCAAGAAAACATTAATTGCACCGGTTTCAAAATTCAAAATCTTCAAATTAAAGGAGGGCATTCTTCACAAATTGGGTAGAAAAGAGTTTTTTATGTACATGGATAGAAAAGAATCCCACTATCCATAATGGTGGTCTTTAAAAATTTTCCCAAAGAAAATAACCAATCCCACCCCACCACAAATAACCAAATTACCGACACCTCTGACCAAACTATCAAATCTCCTGGCCCACAACCAATTGAAGCTCCACAGCTCCCTTCAATCCATGCACAAACCATTAACTTTAACATGCAAACTCTGACCAATCCTAACCCACCCACTAAAACCATTGAAAACTCAAACCTCAATCCTACTAACCAAATCAATCAGGTCCCACAAACCACCCACGATGAAAAACCTCTAACACCACCCATACAAACCTTGACTCAAATTCCCCCGCCGAATATTATACCCCCAACAAATTCCATCAAAGCCCCTTCCACGTGGAAAAGAATCTCTGACCGCGTATCCACCACTACCCAGTTTACATCCAACCAATCCTCCCCCCCAAAAAACCGAACCCCCAAAAAACGAAAACCAAATAATACACTATTCCCACCCGAAAACACATACATAAACCAAGCTGATAAGAAACCAAAAGTGTCTGAATTGGAGGACGTCCCATGTACCTACTCACCAACGGCGGAGACTGCAGGAGCGCAGTCCCGCCGACAACAATGAGTTGCTACGATTGGAACTGTCGAGGGCTTGGGAACCCTCGGACATGATTCGTGCGCTTAAATGTGAAATCCGAAAAAAGATCCTACTTTTGTTTTCCTCATGGAAACAAAACTCATTCTTGAAGAAATGGTTAAGGTTCGTGATAGTCTAAACTTCAAATATTCAGTGGTGGTTGACTGTGATAGAAGCGGCGGAGGTCGAAAAGGTGGTTTATGCCTTATGTGGAAAGAATCTGTAACAGTGCATGTAAATTTGGCTTCACTTCATGTCATTGATACAGTTGTTGGTGATGTCGATCACTCAGATCATTGGCGACTTACATGTGTGTATGGATGGCCGGAAGAAACAATGAAGGATTGTACATGGGATTTGATTCGTGGGCTAAATGATAATACGGATAAACCTTGGTTGTGCGTCGGCGACTTTAATGAAATTCTTTACCATTTTGAGAAAAAGGGGGGCCGCCATAAAGAAGATTCAAAACTCCAAAAATTCCGTGAAGCTCAAGGACTCGCAAATTGGAGGATTTGGGATACGAAGGATACACTTTCACTTGGACTAATGGGCGAGTGACGGGAATAATATACGGGAGCGGCTAGATAGATGTTTGGCGAACATCGAATGGATTAGTAAATTCCCGGGATACAAAGTAACACACCAAGTAAAGAGTGGCATCGGATCATTGCCCGATGATGGTGGCGTGGTCGAAATCGGCATATAGTAAACGACCAAAAAAACCACGTCCTGTCGTATTTTTGAAACAATGTGGTTGCAAGATCGTCCCCCGCAAGCCATACATTCAAGATGCTTGGGGCGAAGCAACATGAACCCATGTCCCTTCTCGCTATTAAAGAAAAAAATTCACCGATTGGGCTTATCAATTTTCGCGTGGGAGTCGGCGCATTTTGGAAATGTCGAAACCGATTACTCAAACCCGCGAACAATTATCACGGATCCAAAAGCTGCCTCAAACGCGTCGGAAAATGTGAAAGCGGCAAAAAGCCTTGATCGAAAGCCTGATCTTGATGCGGAATGAAGAGACTATGTGGTTCCAACGATCTCGGCGAATTGGTTAAAGGATGGGGACAAGAACACGTCATTCTTCCATAGAGTGGCGAGTGGCGGATAAAAGCGTAATTTTATCGAAAAAATCCAGATCGAGTTGGGGACTATTGTGGATGATCATGAGGAGATCGCAAACACCTTTCGACTCTATTTCCAACGTCTCTTTACCTCCTCATATAACCTCAATCTGGATAGGGTCATTGGCGCCGTCGACCAAGGATAACTGATGAGCTTAATGAACACCTCACGAAGACCTTCAATGAAGCGGAAATAGTAAGCGAAGATCGGATCAAATGCACCCCTCAAAAGCCCCCCGGCGGATGGTATGTCTGCTTATTTTATCATCAATTTTGGTCATCTATTCGTGTCAATATAGTTTCGATTATTTTAAGTATTCTCAATGATGGTGTTGATCCCTCCCTTTGAATAATACCCATATTGTTCTCATCCCTAAAACAAAAAATCCGGAATCTCCCAGTGAATTCGGACCTATAAGTCTCTGAATGTAATTTTTAAAATCATTACAAAAGTCATTGTCAATAGACTTAAAAGGATTTTACCCGTGTTATTAATCCCCCTAATCTGCTTTTGTTCCGGACGTTTGATAACCGATAATGCTTTGCTTTGGCTTTTGAAATTTTTCACGCCATGAAATCGAATAAAGCTAGCAAAAAGGTTCATATGCATTAAAACTCGATATGAGCAAGGCTTATGATCGAGTGGAGTGGGTATTTTTAGAGCGTGTCCTTACAAAAATGAACATCGGTCTTCTTTTGTCTCCTTATCATGAGATGTGTTTCCACGGTTTCTTATTCTCAGTGCTTACTAACGGTGTGCCTGGACCATTTTTGCCCATCCCGAGGCTGCGGCAGGCGACCCTTTATCCCCCTATTTATTCATTTTTGTCGTGAAGCTTTCTCCTCTTTGATTTGGAAAGCGGAGGGCTTAGGTAACTTACACGGGGTTCGAATTTGCGAAGAGCACCCACCATTTCACACTTATTTTTTTGCGGATGTGATCTTATTTTTGGATGGGCTAACACGAAGAAATCGACGAGATACGAAACATAATCTCTATGTATGGAGAGGCATCGGCCAGTGGGTGAATTTTGATAAATCGTAAATCGGTTTCAATAAGGGAACATCCAATGCAAATGCCCAATCTCTAGCAAATCGATTAGGGGTCAAATTGGTGGAAAACCACCACAAACAGATATTTGGGCCTCCCGACCTCGCGTTGGCGGTCCAAAAGGAATTATTCAATCAATCTTGAATCGAGTTGAGAAGAAGGAAGGATTGGAAGGCTAGAACACTTTCGATTCTTAAAAATTAACGCTTATCAAAAGTGTAGCGCAAGCAATTCCGACATACTTCATGAGTTGTTTTCTCCTTCCAAAATTATGCGATAAAATTAATTCTTTGATATCCAATTTGGTGGGGCCAAAGAAATGACGAAAGACGAATCCATTGGATCGATTGGCATACTCTTTGCCTTCCGAAAAATTATGGGGAATTGGGATCGGAGAGAATTAGAAAATTTTAACAAGGCTATGCTTGCTAAACAAGGTTGGAGATTGATTCAAGATAGTAATTCCATGCTTGCCGAACGCTCAAGGCCCGATATTTTCCGAATGGATCTTTTTTGGATGCGGATATGGATGCAACCCGACTACACGTGGCGAAGCATTATAGCCGCAAAGAAATAATAAATAAAGGGAATTCGATGGATAGTC
>JABTTQ020000252.1:0-50000 GCA_016081115.2 Rehmannia glutinosa | reverse complement strand
GATAACCTGGGGCACTATTATGTTAATACATGGTTAAACAACCATAATATTTATTTGTTACTTGGATACACATTAACAATGTAGAATCAATATTATGTCAACATCAATAGGTAAAAAAGAATCTTACAAAAGAGACATTGAGGTGTATGTGGGTGATATTTAATCTTCCCAATTAACAAAAGTATCTAAAACAACCAACCTTAGCCTGAAACAATTTATCAAAATAAAATTCAAACTCCTCCGTGTGTCCCAAATTACTCTTCATTCAAAAAATTAAGCCCTTATATGTTAATGTCCGTAGCATCCTTTCGTCCCTAATTTCTTCTTCAAAAAATATTAAACTTTCAAAAACAAAGTTCAGGCACGCTGAAAAAGAAACACGTATTTCTCTAGATAGAGGAAGACATAAACCAACTTACTCAACCAAGCCATCATACAATTAAAACTTTTCAAACCCAATTCGTAAACCAAAATTTAAAGAAGGAAGTTTATGTGAACTCATACATGGAAAGGATTTCTGGTAACACAACAATTAGTCGTTGAAATTCAAAACCTTGGAAGAAAAATTCACGAAAAATAGCTGTTAATAATGATTAATAGCTTCGCTGAATACTTATTAATTACATAATTTTTCTTCATAAATTGAAGGAAATTATGCTGCTATGGTTGGAAATGGAAATTTCGCAGACATGGATTAGGAGAAAACATTACTTGTGGATATCTGTTTGCGATGGATATGGTTTTGGGGAGAGAGAAAGAGAAGCATATTTATTTGTGGTTCATATGTAAATTGGAGAGTAAATGAGGACAACGTGGTAATTGTACATCAAATTTCAGGGGCACAAATGAAAACCCTCCAGCCCCCTCTGTAGCGATTTTCTTGTAGGTCTATTGGCGGAACAAGTGAAGAGATTAACACTTCTTTCCTGGTGCACCATTGTGGAACTATTATTAACTAAGAGAGAAAAACAAAGATATGTATAAATAAGTCAACTGATTCCTTGAATAACTTAAGTTGTTTATTTTGTAAATAATGATAAATAAAAGGGTAATATTCACTTTACTGTACTGTCTATTTTATATCAAATACTCCATTTGCTATTAAAACCTTCACATATCCCCATGAAACTATAAAAATCATGTTGATGGACAAAAGTACCTTTGATTCAAATAATTGTTAAATTTACTTTACATCTTCCATAATTAACTATCATTTAATTTCACCTAAAATTTTATGTAATATTAATTTATTAAATCAAAAACAATCTTAATTTAATAAGTATATATCTAAATATAACTTTATTATTATGCATAAGTCACATTAATAATTTTCATTATTGTTACGTAAATCTTAATCACTATTACTTTAAACTAGTGTTTTACCCGTGCGATGAGCACGGGTGTCTAATTGTGAGGCCTCCATTTTGTACTGTGACGTGTGGATTTTTCTAATAATTCTATGAATTATATCTATGCATTATATCTATGCATTATAATAGCTTTGATATAGCATCAAATAATAGGCATGAAATATTATTTAATATTTTTTATTGATGAAGTCAAAAAAGAAAAAAAGTATCATCTTCATAATTATAAATAATATATTCAAGGCTGTGTATTTGTGTTCCATCTTCGAAAAGTGATTTTTCATAGAACCGCACAGGCGTACCTACATCACCTATTTCGTTTTAGTCATGTCTAGATTTTTAATAAGTGTGAAAATTGGTGTCACACTTTTTTTTCAAGGTTATAGTACGTGGTAAATTCGAATGAAAATTTATTTTTCAAAGTTGTTTGTATGTGTAAATTGGTGGCAAAACTTTTTGCAAAATCTCATTGTAAAATAAATAGAAAGTTGACATGTGCATATAAGATAATAGGAGAACTAAGTACAATAATTGATGAAATAGTAGTCAACAAAACATAATTTTGACAACATTATTGTTTTTATTAGATTTATTTTTTGGAGATATTCTTCATTTTTGTCGATTTTACCATGTATTTTATTTATTCATGTTATTTGGATTTTCTATTTATTATGTTCTATTTGAGTTCTCATAGTTGGTATTTTATCAGGATGGGCGATGCACGAATTGTATTTGTACAAAATAATTTTTAGTGATTGCAAATTTTCAAAATTTCAATAAATAATTAAAATAGAAATTTAATTAATTTGATTATAAATCATACAGTTACACAATATACAAATAAAATTATTATATTAAAAACCCTCTTTAAGGACAATAAATTTGGTTGATAATAAATTTTATGAATGTGAATTGTATCTATTTATTGAACATGTTTATCTTTAAGAAAGTAACAATTTGAAAAAAAAAATACAATTTTCCAATGCTAAATGTTAATGTATTATATTTTCAATACAATCAACAAATAAAGTCATTTCAAATTCCAACGGTTTTTAGGGTTTAAAAAGTTAAACAATTGTTAGAATTATTAAAGGAATTAAACAAAAATCTTGTTTCATATTTAGCAACATAATTTTAGGGGAAAATGAAATATTTCAAAAATTAAAAACTACTCTATTATTATATATGTACATATATCAAACAAACAACTTCATATCTAATAGTCAAAATGTACAACTTTAAAAGTTGAATATCAAAATACACTGATAAATATTAACAAAATATATTAACATGAAAAGTATGTTAATAAATATAAAAAATAATTTTTTATATACATTATTATGAATATAATTTGATATTAAATAATTTTTTTGTTTCTTCTTACATGAATATATATAATTGTAATGCTATATATAGATATATACCATATATATAAATAATATTTGGATACATATTTTGAGATATTTTCTTCAATTAAAATAAATATTTTTTTATTGAATTTAATCAACTTAAATACAATTTTATATAATTATGAAGAAATAAGATAAACTCAAATATAAACTATACATGTATTATAGATAGTCAAAATACATGAATATACAAATTGATGCCCAGTAGCTCAAATGCATAATTTTTAAAGCTCGTTATAAAATAATGAGTAAATATATCATATATATTCTTTTATTATGTTTATTTTTTTTATTTTATATATGCAATATAGGTGTCAAACTGAAAACTGTAAAAAAATGGTTAATTGAATATATTATACATAAAAAACGGATATAAAACGGAAAAAATATTAAAGTTTAAAATAAAAAAGACAAATATAATAATTAATGCAAAGACACACACAAGAAAGTTGACCACCAAAGATAATAAAATCTCATTTTATTAGTTAAATCCAAAAGCAAAAAATTATTATATTTAGAAACTCGAAAAATAGGTGGAAAAGTAAGAGTTACTATTCTAAGAATAGTCTCTTATTATATATATACTAGTATTTTACCCGTGCGATGCACGGGATGAGATGTGTCATTGGGTCTGAACAATATACATTTAAGATATACACTACCAATGAACACAAAAATATACAAAACAAATATACAAATAAAACACTTCAGATCAAGACATTTAAAATTACAAATTTTGAAATACTTCTTTGTACACAATATTTATTGTCTGTTTGTTTTTGGATTTGTCATAGCCACAAACTAAAATTTTCAAACCCAGGCGATTGGTGACTCTAGAAACAACAACATACAATTGGCCATGACTGAAAACGGGATTCTTCAAATAAATCCCGACGTTAGACAGCGATTGTCCTTGGCTCTTGTTTATAGTCATAGCATATGAAACGATCAGAGGAAACTGTCTCCTCTGAAACTTGAAAGGTATTCTGAGGTCGGATGGAGTTAGTGTCATTCGTGGAATCAACACCTTATGACCCGCATTGGCGCCAGTTAGAATCTTAGATTCAAGTACATGCTTCCCAAGCCTCGTGATAACCAATTTTGTACCGTTACACAATCCAATTAAATGGTCTATGTTCCTCAATAGCATAACCGAAGTCCCCACCTTCAAATGTAATTCATGATTAGGAATGCCGGAACATTTTATCCCGTTTAAAAATTTCGGCGTGTGCAGATCATGTAAGAAATCTACATTGGCGTCCGATTTGTATGTTCTATCAGAACTCAAAAATGTATGGCCCTCTGATGAGTTCAAAGCAGTCATATACTGATTAATGGACTCGACAACATCGAGGGTAGGTACCAGAATTGCTCTTTCCTTCAAATAACTCGGATCATCCATGGCATCTCTAAACATTGGGTACGTATCTTCAACAATAGTTGCAATTGGATCATCAGAGGCTTTGAGCAAAATATCTTCAGGAATATCAATAGTGGCGCAACCATCTTGTTCGATCGTGCCATCTCCAATACTTGCTATCCATTCCAAAAACTTAACCAAATCAAAGATAATCATCGGATTGGCCGAGACTTTGAAGACGCATATTCTTAGTCAGCCTCAGAACGGTACAATCCTTCCACAAATACGATGCATTTATCGTGGCATTCACAATATCCTGTCGACTTCCCTTCGGTACAATCGACAATATCTATCTGAAGTCTCCACCAAACACGATTATTTTACCTCCAAATGGGATATCGTGATTATATGGGTTCTCAGGTTGCATAATATCTCGTAACGTTTTGCTAACTGACTCAAAAGAATATTTGTTCATCATTGGTGCTTCATCCCAGATAATGAGTTTACAACGAACGATCAATTCGGCAAGCGGACTTCCTTGATTGATATTGCATGTTGATTCTTCATTTGGGTTCAAGGGAATAACAAATCGAGAATGTGTTGTCCTTCCACCGAGCAAGAGAAGAGATGCTATTCCACTCGATGCCACATTCAACACAATTTTTCCTTTAGATCTCAAACCCGAAGATAAAGCCCTCCACAAAAATATCTTACCCGTACCTCCGTATCCATATACAAAAAACATACGACCTTCATTAGAATCCACGGCACGCATTATTTTGGAATACGTTTGGTATTGTTCATCAGTCATTTTTGAAAGAAGATTATTGTTCTCAACAAACAAAATCTTACGCCATATCTCAATTCATCGTATATCAGTCTATTCTGATTGTTCTTAATACTGTCAAAATCTGGGAATGTCATCGAATTAAATTTACATAGACTCCTGTCGTGACTCCACAATAATATTTCGGATTCTGTCAGCGCCAGATTTTTGATTTCATCCTCACTCAAGGTAAGCTCTATCAAATAAGAACAAACAAATGAAGATTGATTTATAAGGTAGGTCATAATAAATAAATATTATTTAGGAATAAATAGATATAAAAAGTATATTTGAATTGTAATATATACTTATATTGATGTAATTACCTTCATGTTGCAGAAGCAATCGTCGTTTATATAGAATATCATCCTAAAGATATTCCCAACATTATTCTCGCATTATAACCGGCATGCTCAAAGAAATTCTCGCATTATAACCGGCATGCTCAAAGAATCTGATGACAACAATGATGCAAAATAGACTTCTGAGAGTCTCTGCAGATGTCCAGTGACTCGCTTCAGCAATGCCATCAATATATTCCTTATCATCTTCTGAGCGGAGTGTTTGAAAATGAATAAATAATACTTCTATGAGTAACTTGCAAATAATTTTTCTGAGAAGGATTCGAAGATGCACCTTGTATTATCCGATTTTCTGCAAAATGTATAATAATTAACATCTAATTAAAAAAGATTTCTATAATGAATAATAAATTTTTTGAAAAATGTATATTAATTAATATATAATAAAAATATTTCTATAATGAATAATAAATAGGTTTAAAATAAATCTAAACATTGTGAAAAATAGGTGACATAACTAAATATATTTTAAAAATATTCATTTTCATTTTATAGATTTAATCAAATATTGTTCTAAAATACATTTAATTATAAAATAAATTACATATTATGATCCACTAATCTACATAATTAAAAACGTATTTACGATTTTCAGAAAAATTAAACATTTTTAATTTTATATATGTTTAATTATTAGAATAGATATTTCAAACAAGTTGCAAATATTTTAAACAAAAGTATTTCTAAGTCAAAAATAAAATACCAACAAAAAGAAATTGAGTTCATTTTTCTGAGCCACATAAAAATTAAAGCCCAATATGAAAAAAACAATGAAACAAAATCCATATAAAACAACAACCCATTTCAGAAGCTTCCAGAATGGGTTTTCACTATCAATGGCTGGGATTAGAATAGTCTTAATCAATGGTGTAGAACACTCCACTCAAAATATAAACAAATTTCATTTTCTAGGGTTTACTCTCCATTTTCGACCGCTGCATCTCCCTTGCAAACTCAAAATCGAAGTTTGATCTTCCTTCTAATTTTCCGATCGTTCATCTTTCAGAAAAAAAATAGAATATCATTTATTTTATTTAGCACAAATCTTATTATGTTGTTCTTAATTTTCGTCATCGTTCATGGAAATGCAAAATCCACACCTTAAATTTCATCGGTCGTCCGTCGGGAAACCAATCCTTACAGGTGAAAATATGAGAACGATATTTACCTAACGTCTAGATCGACCAATCTGAACCAAGCCGTTCATCTATATGGTAATTCACTTTTTTTTTTAATTTTTTTTAACAAATATTTTTAGAAATAACATTTATAATAATTTTGCATGTTTATAATAATTTTGGTGAGATGTATAGTCTAGACGACCTCAGATCCATTTAAGTAGGTAAACTTTATATTTTATGCTCAATTTGTTTTTCAGATTTTTCATTGACGTTCACAACTTTTAAAAAAAAACTGATTTATTTTAATTTTTAGATGTTAGGCTTGGGTAATTTATGTTATGTGTTTTTTTTTTTACACGCAACATCATGTAAATTCTTAAATTAACAATTTTAATTTGTTTTTATCTTTTTCAGGTAAATTGTGAAATTTCACAAACAGATTCAGATTTGACTCTATACTTATCTTATCTCTATTAAATCAGGTTACTTTTTTTTAACACTTCATACTTAAACTAATATTTTTTCATGAGTTTATATGGAACTTTTTTTGATTTTTGTTGTGATTCATTAGATCTAAATAGAACTTTTTGTGATTTTTTTTGTGAATCTTAATTGTTGCCATTTTAAAATTTACATGCATGTCCTTCAATACATGTTATACTATTTTTGTGGGAACCTAAAATTAAGTCAGTTGTAATTTTGTTTAAGAACTAACAAAGTTTGTGGTCATTCATGATATTGATATGATAATATTTATACCTTAATTTTCTTCTCGTAGCATAAATTTATTTTTTCGTGGTGTAAATTTTTTTCTTGTGATATTTCTATAGTTAAATACTCAGCTGGTTGTAATTTTTTTCCTATGGTGGTCATACAATGGATGCCGAGCTCCTATAAAAAATCAAAAAGATGAAGAATACCTGACTTGTTAAAACTACTTATATGTGGTAAGATAAGTCCATAACTATGCTATTTACACAATATAAATTTCTATCTATTAATAAATTTATTTTTATTTGTTCATTAATATTTCACAGGTATTAAAAGCAATAGAACTACATGCCATGACTAAATACACAGATGAAGAACAACATATACAGATAAGTAAAAATATTTCATATTGTTCTTACAAAATACATAAAACAATGAACAAAAAAATACCTCAGCATAAAAAAATAGAAAATTGATTAATCACATTGCATATTTCATAATAGTTTTTTCCCAAGCTCAAATCAAAACATATATCTGTAATCTATATAGAAAAACAAAAACAAACACATACACTAACATATGTCTATATACATCGGTTTGTTGTGCCGGTATACAATATCGTTGCAATTGTTTTGACACATCTTGCGTTTACTTCCCAAAACCTATGTCCGGTAAGCTTTCTCATACTTCTGCGTAGATATATCTGTTTAACACCGGTGTTTCTAAACTTAGTTGTATATCCAGCAGTTCATAAAATGTTTAATTCTGTCGATTTGAATCTCTGGAAAGAAGCTCAAAAAGTCGTAATCATTTGAATGGTTTAACATATTTATATACTGGTTACAAAGTTTCAAATATGGTAAAATATTTATATGGTAACAGAATTATGGTTCTTGATTTTTATGAGATTCAAATCGTCTAATATGTTATAAAATCTCCGAAATTAATTGTCTTGTAAATATTTATAGAAAATAAACAACAATATTTAATCTTTAATGAATTTATTTTGAAAAGATGGACTTTTTTATATTTATTGTTAGAAGAAGGATATTTTTTTACACTGACAAATATGGTACCATGTTTATCAAAATAATTAAGATTTCGTTTCTGAATTTGATACATTTACTTGATATTTTCAAATTCTAAATATGATTATTTAAAATATATCTACGTTTTTTATTATTGTAAATGGAGCCTGCATATGTTTATTTTTCTTGCAGCTGGTATTAAATTGTCAAAAAACATGTGTGTATATTTGTTTTGTATTTTTATTGTAGTTAGTTTTATTAATGAAATTCTTGAGTGACATGTTTACTAACTTTTATATAAACTGATAATATGCCCTTCGCTTTAATAACATGCATACCAAAAATCTAACTGCTTTTAAAAATTTTTCTGCAGTGCAAAAAAGTTAACTATATCTTTTATTATTTTTAATAAATTTTATTTTATATGAAATTATACAACATAGAATACCGGTGTAATATATAATTTTCCATATAGATTTGAAACAGATTCTTGTTTCATATATTATTCGTTTTAATTTCACACTAAAGAAGAGTCATGGTAGAAAAACCGCTTGACCCTACACCGTGAGTGTAGTGGAATCCTGTTGGTGCTTGGACTCTTCATTGTATGATGTTTTCCATTTTCCCTAATTCCATTTTATTGGTTTGAATTATTTTTTATCAAATCTATAAGTTAACATTTATATCACACTTGTATTCTACATTGTACTTGAGATCTCTAGCGTATTTTTTTAAGACAAAATAGAATGTTGTGTTTCAATTTTGTTAGGTGGAGATTCTAAAATCTCGGCGGTCCATCTGTTAATATGTAAATCTTGTGTTTAATATTAAATTCAAAATTTTGTGCTGAAAAGAGAAGAATGTTTTAGATATTGGACTTGGGCTCGATTTTACACAGTGGGCTCGGTTTTACACAATACTTATTTGAATATTTTTTTGTTTAATGTTTAAGAAAAAAATAGATAATTATTTTTCGAAAATAGCATCATTTCCTATGGTGAAATGTATACAATGATAAACAAAAGATTCAGAATCACAAAAAAAGTATAATACAAATAGAGGATATTAAAAAATAATTAATTAAGTAATCTTTTTCTTAAATGTAATACATACTCAAAATAACTTAACATTTTAACAAAAAACAATATATTCAAACAAATTAGGTACCAATGAGATGAAGATTCTCAACACTAACAACTTATTCAATCCAATTAAAACTAATTGTTCTAGCAAAAAGAAATTTCTAAAACCAAAAAACTAAAAAGAACTCTTCAGTAATCCATGATTACAAAATTCTATCTAAACATCAATCCCTCTAGGTAACAATGTTCGCATCTTCAAACATCCGCTTCTTGAAATTTTTCGTGTAAAAACCTTTCAGCTGCTTGAATCCTCGATTCAATATGTGTCGTATCTCTGAAACTTTAAAGCAGATCCAATATGCACAATCCTGAAAAAAAATTAATTAATAACCAGACTTGACAAAATAAAAAATTTATGAATATCAGTTTTCAAAGATAAAGATTTACCTTTTCCTTAAGGATTAAATTTATACAAATAATGATGAAAAATCATAACAACAAAAAAAATCCATAATAAAATATCAAGGATAGTGCAAAAAATAATTAATAAAATAAATATGTATCAAATATAATTGTTCCTCAGACTAATAGACAATTAAAAGAAAAAATATTATGTTCTAAGCAAATCATCAAATGGGATGTAAATTCCCAAAACCAACATATTGTCCAAAGGGAATAAGTTCCCAAAAATAAACAAAATATCCAATGTTGCTGAAAAAACAAAGTCAAACAAATTGTTCAATGACTTCCCAATATATCCACAATCATCTAATTATTAGATTCGTCCTCCTGTTTAATTTCTTTCTTAAGCTTCTTGCTTTTCGATGTAGACTCTTCAAACAGTATTCTCTTGGGAGTAGCTTTCTCTTCTATCGTATCCTTCTTCTTTGATTACTTGTTTGGAGTACTGACTTCGTCTCCAGAGGATGACTGTTGTATAAAATTACAATAATATTATAATTTTATTACCAATATGGAAAAATAATTAATAGATAATATTGTGAAGCCCCGATTTTTCCGAACATATAATTGACTCTTATTGTCGTTTATGTATTTGATCGACTGTTTTACCACGTCACTTTGACGGGTAATTATTAATAATATATATTTTATATTTTATTTCATTTCATTTATTACTTGTGATCATGATCTTTATTAATTATATTTCTCATTTATGATCACTTGATTGATCATTATTACTATTTTTGTATTTATTAGTCACCTTAGAATTTTAAGAGACTATTTATTTTAGAGACTTTTACCTTATAGAATTAAGATTTTGATTTAGATTAAGTAATCATGAGACTTATATTGATCAAAGAAATCACTAATTATTTTGGAGATTGATATATTTCATCTATTATCATCAAATTTGGGACAAAAAAAATATGGAATTACCACAATGCCCTTATAATGGACGGCCATGGTGATGATTTTGGAGTAAAAATATCATCCAACTCTTGTACACTTACACCTTATATTAGTCATCTTGTGTATAATTATACCATTAATTCAAACATTATACACACATCTCATACATTAATTCTTTAATACTATTTTTCCCGACATGTTGGAGTCTTCCCAACATTCCTTCTCTTTCCATACCTTGCTCATACTTTGACTAGTCTAATTGTCTCCATGCAAGAGACAATTTGCAAGACACAAATTTAATCAAAAATTCCTCCCCCTCTCTACCATGGTGGACGGCCATTTTGGCAAGAAATGAACAAATTTTGTTCATTTCATCCAACACATTCTAACTCTCAAGCCTTTTTCTCCTCCTTCTCTCTAACCTCTCTGTACAATTCATTCACATCTTCAAATCATCAAACAAAATTCATTCATATCTTCAAACCTTCAAACACCAACTCTTCACATCTTCAAATCTTCAACATAAGTTCTTCATATCTTCAAGTACCCCTTCTTCACATCTTCAAATATTCAAACCCAAGTCCTTCACATCTTCAAACCCATCTTCATAACTCCAAGAACATCTTCTTCCTAACAACAAACATACTTTCTTTCTTCAAACATCTAAACCAAAACAAACAATCTTACCACTAAAACTCAAAAATTCGAACACCCCCTTTTCTCAAGGTAAGAAATTTCACTCCTCAATTCAACTTAAATTCTTTCTACTCAACACCTTCTTCTTTTAACTTAAGTTTATATTTTGGATTTTGAGGTACTTAGAAGACTACTTGGAGACATGCATGCATGGTGGTGAAACTTGAAGACTTGAAGAAGAACTAGTAGAGAAATTTGGACTACAAGGTAAGAATTGGACACTAGAACCCTTCTTTCCTCTTCTTTCTATTTTTTTCAAATTTTAACACCCCTTTTTTATTTTTGAGAAATAGGGGTTGACCTTAGGTGATTTTGGAGTTGAACCAAAAATTCCAAATTTAAAGCTTCAACTAGTCTCCAATCACCTACAACACAAGGTAAAGTGTAGTATTTCTCATTTTCTTATCTCCTTATTTTTCTCCTTAATTTTTCTCTCCTTTTTCTAACATCAAATTTTTGATATTTCTTGACTTAGGGGCTGACCTAAGTGACCTCATCCAAAAATTGTGAAATTTATCCTTTTATTTCACAATTTTCCAATTTGAAGGTAGGTGGAAAAATACTTTCCAACTTCTAGGTGTTTTTATTAAAATGCATGTAGAATTTTGAACATGAGCCCTTGAGATATATAATATATGTATTGCATGTCAATTTTATGTATCAAATCATGAAAATTCTCAAATTTGGAACGCGACTTCACTAAGCCAAAACGATTATGATGAATATCCGACACTAGGATTGATCCAAATAAGTTTGGAACACTACTGCAATCCCACTACGAGAGCATAAGCTGGGACTTCACATAGCATTCATAGGACTAGTTGGATATTATCGAAGATTTATCCAGGATTTTTCCAAGATAGCCGGACCACTCACTCGACTAACCCAGAAGCAAGTCAAGTTTGAGTGGAATGACAAATGTGAGACGAGTTTCCAAGAGCTGAAGAAATGACTTACTACAGCTCCAGTCTTAGCCCTTCCAAAGAGGACCGAAAACTTTGTCGTCTACAGTGATGCATCAAAAGAAGGACTAGGAGCAGTGCTCATGCAGGAAGGAAAAGTTATCGCTTATGCATCACGAAAGCTCAAGCCGTATGAAGTGAATTATCCAACGCATGACTTGGAATTGGCAGCGATAGTTTTCGCGTTAAAGAAAAGGAGATACTATCTCTACGGAGCAACATTCACGGTTTTCACGGATCATAAGAGCTTGAAGTATCTATTCTCTCAGAAAGACCTCAATCTGAGGCAACGGAGATGGATGGAGTTGATTGAGGACTATCACTTTGATATTCAATACCATGCAGGAAAGCTAACGTCAGAAGGCGCTCTAAGCGAGAAAGCGAGCTTAGCCAGGCTTATGATTCGAGAGTGAGAATCATTAGAAGAGTGAGCAATTGGAATCGACGAGAACCAATACTCAGATTTCGTGTGCTAACATTTCGGTTAAACCCGATCTACTGAAAGAGATCAAAGAAGCACAAGAGAAAGATGCACATCTTCAAAAACTGTAGGAAAGGATACTTAAAGGAGAAAGATCAGAATTCTCGGTACCTGAAGATGGAGTTATCAGATTCCGCAAATCGAGTGTGTGTACCGAACGACGAGCGATTAGGAATAGAATCCTAGCGAGGCACACCGTTCAAAATACACTATACATCCTGGAGGAAACAAGATGTATACGGATTTGAAACGGAGTTATTGGTGGGTAAACATGAAGAACCAGGTAGCGGAATTCGTTGCGAGATGTTTGACTTGTCAACGGGTAAAAGCAGGACACCAACGATCGTCTGGGTTACTACAACCGTTGAGAATTCCCGAGTGGAAATGGGAATACATAACGATGGACTTCGTGATGGATCTACCAAGGACTAGAAGAGGCCATGATGCTATTTGGGTAGTCGTGACCGACTCACGAAATCGCACACTTTTTTACCCATTAAGAAAACGATAGCTTGCGAAACTTGCACGACTTATATCCGAGAAATCATTCGATTTGCGCATGGAATACCAGATCGACATAGTATCCGACAGAGACCCGAGGTTTGTCTCTAGATTTTGGAAGTGCTTGCACGAGGAATTGGGTACCTCGCTAAGTTTCAAGACAACAAAGACATCTACAAACCGATGGATGGTTTTAACAATCCAAACCCTTAAGGATATGCTGCGAGCCTGCACATTGGATTTTCAAGGAAGTTGGGATTCACACTTACCATTAGCCGAGTTCGCCTACAATAACAGTTATCAGGCCACGATTGGGATGGCACCCTACGAGGCATTATATGGGCAAAAATGTAGATCCCACTACACTTTGGGAGATTGATGACCAATGGACTCCGAAAGAGAAACGAAAGTCGCCCTCGATTCCAAAGGTCGACTTAGTTCGGAGGCCATGGAAAAGGTCAAGCGATCAAGGAGCGGATTCGCACACTCGAGCCGCCAAAAGAGTTACGGACAAGAGAAGAAATGATTTGGAATTTGAAGTCGGAGATGAAGTATTTCTCAGACTCTCACCACGGAAAGGATTGATCAATCCGAAGAAAGGAGGCAAGTTGAGTCCGAGATATGTTGGACCTTATAAGATTTTACAGAGGATCGGAAAGTTAGCCTACCAACTCGAGTTACCAGCACTATATGCGGGAATGCACGATGTATTCCACATATCGAGATTGAAGAAGTATCAACCAGATCCCGAGCATATCATCACTCAAGATACTCCTCCTCTAATGGAAAATCTATCCTACACCGAGAGACCGATCAGGATCATTGATCAACAGATACTACAGTTGCGTAAGAGAGAAATTTCGATGGTTAAAGTGGTGTGGCAGAACCACAACCAAGACGAAGACGCAACGTGGGAGATGGAAGAAGACATGAGGAATCAATATCCAGAACTATTCTGAAGAGAATTTGGGGACCAAATTCTTTTAAGGAGGGGAGGATGTGAAGCCCCGATTTTTCCGAACATATAATTGACTCTTATTGTCGTCTATGTATTTGATTGACTGTTTTACCACGTCACTCTGATGGGTAATTATTAATAATATATATTTTGTATTTTATTTCATTTCATTTATTACTTGTGATCATGATCTTTATTAATTCTATTTCTCATTTATGATCACTTGATTGATCATTATTACTATTTTTGTATTTATTAGTCACCTTAGAATTTTAAGAAACTATTTATTTTAGAGACTTTTACCTTATAGAATTAAGATTTTGATTTAGATTAAGTGATCATGAGACTTATAAGTGATAAAGGAAATCACTAATTATTTTGGAGAGTGATATATTTCATCTATTATCATCAAATTTGGGACAAAAAAATATGGAATTACCACAATGCCCTTATAATGGACGGCCATGGTGATGATTTTGGAGTAAAAATATCATCCAACTCTTGTACACTTACACCTTATATTAGTCATCTTGTGTATAATTATACCATTAATTCAAACATTATACACATCATCTCATACATTAATTCTTTAATACTATTTTCCCCAACATTTTGGAGTCTTCCCAACATTCCTTCTCTTTCCATACCTTGCCCATACTTTGACTAGTCTAATTGTCTCCATGCAAGAGACAATTTGCAAGACACAAATTTAATCAAAAATTCCTCCCCCTCTCTACCATGATGGACGGCCATTTTGGCAAGAAATGAACAAATTTTGTTCATTTCATCCAACACATTCTAACTCTCAAGCCTTTTCTCCTCCTTCTCTCTAACCTCTCTGTACAATTCATTCACATCTTCAAATCTTCAAACAAAATTCATTCATATCTTCAAACCTTCAAACACCAACTCTTCACATCTTCAAATCTTCAACATAAGTTCTTCATATCTTCAAGTACCCCTTCTTCACATCTTCAAATATTCAAACCCAAGTCCTTCATATCTTCAAACCCATCTTCATAACTCCAAGAACATCTTCTTCCTAACATCAAACATACTTTCTTTCTTCAAACATCTAAACCAAAACAAACAATCTTACCACTAAAACTCAAAAATTCGAACACCCCCTTTTCTCAAGGTAAGAAATTTCACTCCTCAATTCAACTTAAATTCTTTCTACTCAACACCTTCTTCTTTTAACTTAAGTTTATATTTTGGATTTTGAGGTACTTAGAAGACTACTTGGAGATATGCATGCATGGTGGTGAAACTTGAAGACTTGAAGAAGAACTAGTAGAGAAATTTGGACTACAAGGTAAGAATTGGACACTAGAACCCTTCTTTCCTCTTCTTTCTATTTTTTCAAATTTTAACACCCCTTTTTTATTTTTGAGAAATAGGGTTGACCTTAGGTGATTTTGGAGTTGAACCAAAAATTCCAAATTTAAAGCTTCAACTAGTCTCCAATCACCTACTACACAAGGTAAAGTGTAGTATTTCTCATTTTCTTATCTCCTTCTTTTTCTCCTTAATTTTTCTCTCCTTTTTCTAACATCAAATTTTTGATATTTCTTGACTTAGGGGCTGACCTAAGTGACCTCATCAAAAATTGTGAAATTTATTTTTTTATTTCACAATTTTCCAATTTGAAGGTGGGTGGAAAAATACTTTCCAACTTTTAGGTGTTTTTATTAAAATGCATGTAGAATTTTGAACATGAGCCCTTGAGATATATAATATATGTATTGCATGTCAATTTTATGTATTAAATTATGAAAATTCTCAGGAGTTGCTCAAAATTGCTATTTATTGAATTTTAGGTGCATGCATGTACAATTTAATGTTTTATTTGATGAATTCTTGTATGTATTGGACATGCATGTGTATGATCTTTGATATTCATGTTTTGGATGACTTATAACCTGGACAAGTCGAGCATAATTGATTAAATTTCAATTTTGGACTTTAAAATGTAAAAATAGAAAGTTGGTGGACTAAATTGCAAGAAAATAAAAGTTAAAGGACCCCTCTGCAAATTTCGATTTTTGGGACTGTACTCAGGTTCAAAAATGACTTTTGGACATTTTAATAAAGTTTTAAGAGTTTTAAGGTAAATAAAATCAACCTTTAAAAGCCCAAGGACTAGATTGTAAAATTTTGAAAGTTTAAGGGCTACTTTGCAAATCTTAAAACTGTACCAGACCTTAACTTTAAATTCTGAAAATTTTATTCTTAAGGTACTGGAAATGACATATTTTAAATATATTCCAAAAATCCAAGTGTTTAGGGCTTGGAAAGTAAATTTTCTAAAATTGAGGGACTAATGTGTAAAATACTAATGACCCAAATGAAATTTCCAGGACTTATGCATCCCATGCACCTGGAAATACTAACTTAACTATAACTTAATTATATTCTGGACCCAAGGTTCAAATTTCATAACAATTGGACCCCTCAAAGCCTTAAAGGCAATTATTTCAAAATGGGACAAAAATGATATTTTCAAAAGTTAAAGGACCTACACTTATTTCTTTTAAAACCTGCTTTTGTCCCAATATCCTACTAACTTTAGTGACATTTTCCAACTAGAATCACATTAAAAGCCCTTCCGGTTTGTGAGTTCTGATTATTTTAAACTTAAGGTCCGAAATGACAATTTTTACAAATTTGCGGCCAATGTGAGAATTTTATAAAAACTCGACCTCAAAACTTTACAAACCTGAATCCCTGGACAATATGGAGAATTTAGGAACTGACCTCATAATTTTAGGTGACAGGTCTTGGACCATCTTGCTCGGGGAGTTACAAGGAAGAACGAAGGAATCGTTTGTCGATCCACACGATTCCTGAGTTATCGGACCCGTTTGGTTGGCGCTACAAATCCGTGCGCAACCGCTACTTGTTTTGCATTGGTTGGCACTACAAATCCGTACGCAACCATTATTCGCCTTGCATGGGATTGGCGTTATATTTCCGTGACGCAATCTACCGTCTTGATCAATCACATAAAATGCTGTGTGACCATGAATCGTTTTTCTTGAATCGTATAAGTATATTACTTAAATATAGTTATCACGACGCTTGTGGACTGTGTGTGAATTCATGCATCATACTCACGCGTTTTCATATAACTGTTTTCTCGCATTAACTATATATCGCCACACTTGCACACGATCACCCCATCCACTGAGATTTCTCATCCCCACTTTGTTTTCTAACCTTTAGATGAGGACTTCGTTGAAGATGCTGAACCGGCCTTGGATTGAGCCTTTGTACTCCGCTTGTTGGATTTACTACTTCTTGTTGTTGTTGATAGACTCGTTTCTTGTGATTGTTGTTGGACTATTCTATTTTCTTTTCATTCCGGTTTGTAACTGAAGGGCGTAGGACCCTTTGACTTTTAAGTTGTTATCGTTGGTTGATTTTCGAGGATGTAATTTGGATTATGGATTGTGGACTGTAAGTTGTGCTTGTTATTTTATTTCCGCTGCTATTTTGACTCTGTTTCATTGGGTTCTCGATGATATTCGTCTAGACTGTTTGGTTATTTGTATTTAAGTTGTGGATCGTCGTCGCGTCCCATTTGGGGCGTGACAGTTAGAGTGGTATCAGAGCTCGGTTAGTAAGATGGAAACTTACACCGAGCTGACCCAGGATAGGACCCTCGGTCTGTGTTTTGGGTAGTACTGCGACTTGACCAATTAAGTGTGAAATCGATTTCAAATATTGGCATAGAACCGCCTTATTGAGGTTTGAACTAAGTTAGAACGCATATTTTGAGATTCCATAGTCATACTTGTCTTGACTTAGTTGATTCTTGACTGATTTCCTTTATTCATTCTTTCCTTACTCTCTCCTTATCTTTCCTCTACCTTTGACTGATCCGCCTTAGTTTTGTTTGATCAGGATGGAGCCGGCGCCGCCTTCTTGGTGGGATGTTTTCCATGCCCGTGCTGAGCGGGAGTACTACCGGCACCGATGATTCACCGCACTGGAGAGTGATCGGCGACCTCGAGCTATCTCGAGGAGCGCCCGCGTAATAGGGACCTGACACAGCGCTTGGCGAGGAGCCAAGATGAAAAGAGCGAATTGACCACTCCCCTCAAGGACCGCGACAACACCATAAGAGCCCGGGAGGACCAGATACAGAATATCCAAGAGTGCCTGGATAACATGCGAGAGAAGATGAAGAGGGCAAGTGACGGCCGCCATAAATGGGAGATTGACGCCCGCCTATCCCGCGACACCGTTGAGCGCTTGGAGGAGACCCTCATCAAGCAGATGACAGTGATAGAGGACCTTACACAGGCCCTAGCTCAGAGAGACGCCGCACTGGAGGCTGCTTTGGCAGCTAATGCCCAGCCATTGCCACCACACGAGGTGGAGCCCGTGCCTAACGCCAAGGAGGATCATGAGGAGGATCCCGAGGAGGATCCTGAGGAGGATCCAGTCGACATTGGAGAGCCTGAGGCACTTGAGGCTGCTCTACTTGATGAGGCTCAGGGATTCGAGCAGTGGTTGAATTTCATTGATTGGCCTGAGGTCGAGGCGCCACCTCAGCCCGACCCGGCCCCGATTATGGACATAGTTGCGAGTGGCGATGATGGCGATCTCACTGATTAGTTAGCTTGATTGTCAGTTTGTACTTTCGTTGTTGTAGACGCTTATTCCAGTGTTGTACCTTACCTTTTATTGTATTAGATTCAGTTGTATTTTGGTTCTGATGTATCTTTGACTCAGTGTTACTATTGTTGTACTATGGGTGTATTCAAATTTTACATTAATGGATATGCTTTTTCCCTTATCTTATTGACTCTACGTCTTGGTTATTATCTCCACCATGAAAGCAAGAAAGGCAATCGCTAGAGGGGCACAAGGGTACTTGGTGTTTGTAATTAACAAACCCAAGGTTGAGACACAAATTAACCAAGTACCTATTGTATCATAATACACGGATGTATTTCCACAAGAACTCACCACTGTCCCTCCAGATAGGAAAGTCGAGTTCACCATCGAGGTGTTACCAGGGATGGCCCCGATCGCTAGAACCCCATATAGAATGGATCCTCTTGAGTTACAAGAGTTGAAGACGCAATTACATAAACTGATGGATGTGGGATTTATCCGACCGAGTACGTCTCCGTGGGGAGCACCTGTGTTGTTTGTCAAGAAGAAAGATGGCACATTAAGGCTGTGTATAGATTATCGTGGTCTTAATAGCGTGACCATCAAGAACAAATATCCCCTCCCGAGGATAGACGAACTATTTGATCAACTTCAAGGAGCGATGGTGTACTCCAAGTTTGATTTACAACAAGGATATTACCAACTGAAGATCCGCGAAGAAGATATTTCCAAAACTGCATTTCAAACCCGATATGGACACTAAGAGTTTGTAGTGATGCCTTTCGGTCTGACGAATGCACCAGCAACATTTATGGACCTGATGCATCGAGTCTTCCAACCTTATTTGGATCAATTCGTAGTGATATTCATTGATGACATACTCGTATACTCTAAGTCTAGAGAAGAGCACGAATGTCATCTGAAAATCGTTTTGGAGACACTACGAGAGCATAAGTTGTATGCCAAATTCAGCAAGTACGAATTTTAGCTGGATATTATCGAAGATTTATCCAGGATTTTTCCAAGATAGCCGGACGACTCACTCGACTAACCCAGAAGCAAGTCAAGTTTGAGTGGAATGACAAATGCGAGGCCGCTTTCAAGAGTCAAAAAGACTTACTATAGCTCGATCTTAGCCCTTCCAAAGGGGACCGAAAACTTTGTCGTCTACAGTGATGCATCAAAAGAAGGACTAGGAGCAGTGCTCATGCAAGAAGGAAAAGTTATCGCTTATGCATCACGAAAGCTCAAGCCGTATGAAGCGAATTATCCAACGCATGACTTGGAATTGGCAGCGATAGTTTTCGCGTTAAAGAAATGGAGATACTATCTCTACGGAGCAACATTCATGTTTTTCATGGATCATAAGAGCTTGAAGTATCTATTCTCTCGAAAAGACCTCAATGAGGCAACGAGAGATGGATGGAGTTGATTGAGGACTATCACATTGATATTCATACCATCCCGAAAGCTAACGTCGAGCGGGACGCTCTAAGAGAAAGGAGAGCTTAGTCGGGCTTATGATTCGAGAGTGGGAATCATTAGAAGAGCCGAGCAATTGGAATCGACGAGAACCAATACTCGATTTCGTGTGCTAACATTTCGGTTAAACCCGATCTACTTAAAGAGATCAAAGAAGCACAAGAGAAAGATGCACATCTTCAAAAACGAAGGAAAGGATACTTAAAGGAGAAAGATCAAAATTCTCGGTACTAAGATGGAGTTATCGATTCGGAATCGAGTGTGTGTCTTGAAACGAACGACGAAAGCGATTAGGAATAGAATCCTACCAGAGGCACACCGTTCAAAACACTATACATCCTGGAGGAAACAAGATGTATAAGGATTTGAAACGGAGTTATTGGTGGGTAAACATGAAGAACCAGGTAGCGGAATTCGTTGCGAGATGTTTGACTTGTCAACGAGTAAAAGCAGAATACCAACGACCGTCTGGTTTACTACAACCGTTGAGAATTCCCGAGTGGAAATAGGAACACATAACGATGGACTTCGTGACGGATCTACCAAGGACTAGAGGAGGCCATGATGCTATTTGGGTAGTCGTAGACCGACTCACAAAATCTGCACACTTTTTACCCATCAAGAAAACTGATAGCTTGCAGAAACTTGCACAGACTTATATCCGAGAAATCATTCGACTGCATGGAATACCAGTCGACATAGTATCCGACAGAGACCCGAGGTTTGTCTCCAGATTTTGGAAGTGCTTGCACGAGGAATTGGGTACCTCGCTAAGTTTCAGCACAACAGCACATCTACAAACCGATGGACAGTTTGAGCGAACAATCCAAACCCTTAAGGATATGCTGCGAGCCTGCACATTGGATTTTCAAGGAAGTTGGGATTCACACTTACCATTAGCCGAGTTCGCCTACAATAACAATTATCAGGCCACGATTGGGATGGCACCCTACGAGGCATTATATGGGCGAAAATGTAGATCCCCACTACACTGGGAGATTGATGACCAATGGACTCCGAAAGAGAAACGAAAGTCGCCTCGATTCCAAAGGTCGACTTAGTTCGAGGCCATGGAAAAGGTCAAGCGATCAAGGAGCGGATTCGCAAGATGCTCGGAGCCGCCAAAAGAGTTACGCGGACAAGAGAAGAAAGGATTTGGAATTTGAAGTCGGAGATGAAGTATTTATCAGGCTCTCACCACGGAAAGGATTGATCAATCCGAAGAAAGGAGGCAAGTTGAGTCCGAGATATGTTGGACCTTACAAGATTTTACGGAGGGATCGGAAAGTTAGCCTACCGACTCGAGTTACCAAAGACCATATGTGGGAATGCACGATGTATTCCACATATCGAGATTGAAGAAGTATCAACCAGATCCCGAGCATATCATCAATCAATATACTCCTCCTCTAATGGAAAATCTATCCTACACCGAGAGACCGATTCGGATCATTGATCAGCAGATACGACAGTTGCGTAAGAGAGAAATTCCGATGGTTAAAGTGGTGTGGCAGAACCACAACCAAGACGAAGACGCAACGTGGGAGATGGAAGAAGACATGAGGAATCAATATCCAGAACTATTCTGAAGAGAATTTGGGGACCAAATTCTTTTAAGGAGGGGAGGATGTGAAGCCCCGATTTTTCCGAACATATAATTGACTCTTATTGTCGTCTATGTATTTGATCGACTATTTTACCACGTCACTTTGACGGGTAATTATTAATAATATATATTTTGTATTTTATTTCATTTCATTTATTACTTGTGATCATGATCTTTATTAATTCTATTTCTCATTTATGATCACTTGATTGATCATTATTACTATTTTTGTATTTATTAGTCACCTTAGAATTTTAAGAGACTATTTATTTTAGAGATTTTTACCTTATAGAATTAAGATTTTGTTTTAGATTAAGTGATCATAAGACTTATAAGTGATCAAAGAAATCACTAATTATTTTGGAGATTGATGTATTTCATTTATTATCATCAAATTTGGGACAAAAACAAATATGGAATTACCACAATGCCCTTATAATGGACGGCCATGGTGATGATTTTGGAGTAAAAATATCATCCAACTCTTGTACACTTACACCTTATATTAGTCATCTTGTGTATAATTATATCATTAATTCAAACATTATACGCATCATCTCATACATTAATTCTTTAATACTATTTTTCCCAACATGTTGGAGTCTTCCCAACATTCCTTCTCTTTCCATACATTGCCCATACTTTGACTAGTCTAATTGTCTCCATGCAAGAGACAATTTGCAAGACACAAATTTAATAAAAAATTCCTCCCCCTCTCTACCATGGTGGACGGCCATTTTGGCAAGAAATGAACAAATTTTGTTCATTTCATCCAACACATTCTAACTCTCAAGCCTTTTCTCCTCCTTCTCTCTAACCTCTCTCTAAAATTCATTCACATCTTCAAATCTTCAAACAAAATTCATTCATATCTTCAAACCTTCAAAGACCAACTCTTCACATCTTCAAATCTTCAACATAAGTTCTTCATATCTTCAAGTACCCCTTATTCACATCTTCAAATATTCAAACCCAAGTCCTTCACATCTTCAAACCCATCTTCATAACTCTAAGAACATCTTCTTCCTAACATCAAACATACTTTCTTTCTTCAAACATCTAAACCAAAACAAACAATCTTACCACTAAAACTTAAAAATTCGAACACCCCCTTTTCTCAAGGTAAGAAATTTCACTCCTCAATTCAACTTAAATTCTTTCTACTCATCACTTTCTTCTTTTAACTTAAGTTTATATTTTGGATTTTGAGGTACTTAGAAGATCACTTGGAGACATGCATGCATGGTGGTGAAACTTGAAGACTTGAAGAAGAACTAGTAGAGAAATTTGGACTACAAGGTAAGAATTGGACACTAGAACCCTTCTTTCCTCTTCTTTCTATTTTTTTCAAATTTTAACACCCCTTTTTCATTTTTGAGAAATAGGGGCTGACCTTAGGTGATTTTGGAGTTGAACCAAAAATTCCAAATTTAAAGCTTCAATTAGTCTCCAATCACCTAATACACATGGTAAAGTGTAGTCTTTCTCATTTTCTTATCTCCTTCTTTTCTCCTTAATTTTTCTCTCATTTTTCTAACATCAAATTTTTGATATTTCTTGACTTAGGGGCTGACCTAAGTGACCTCATCCAAAAATTGTGAAATTTATTCTTTTATTTCACAATTTTCCAATTTTAAGGTGGGTGGAAAAATACTTTCCAACTTCTAGGTGTTTTTATTAAAATGCATGTAGAATTTCGAACATGAGCCCTTGAGATATATAATCTATGTATTGCATGTCAATTTTATGTATCAAATCATGAAAATTCTCAAGATTTGCTCAAAATTGCTATTTATTGAATTTTAGGTGCATGCATGTACAATTTAATGTTTTATTTGATGAATTCTTGTATGTATTGGACATGCATGTGTATGATATTTGAAATCCATATTTTGGATGACTTATAACCTGGAAAAGTCGAGCATAATTGATTAAATTTCAATTTTGGACTTTAAAATGTAAAAATGGAAAGTTGGTGGACTAAATTGCAAGAAAATGAAAGTTAAAGGACCCCTCTGCAAATTTCGATTTTTGGGACTGTACTCAGGTTCCAAAATGACTTTTGGACATTTTAATAAAGTTTTAAGAGTTTTAAGGTAAATAAAATCAACCTTTAAAAGCCCAAGGACTAGATTGTAAAATTTTAAAAGTTTAAGGGCTACTTTGCAAATTTTAAAACTGTACCAGACCTTAAGTTTAAATTTTGAAAATTTTATTCTTAAGGTACTGGAAATGACATATTTTAAATATATTTCAAAAATCCAAGTGTTTAGGGCTTGGAAAGTAAATAAAATTGAGGGACTAATGTGTAAAATACTAAACTTGAGGACCCAAATGAAATTTCCAGGACTTATGCAGCCCATGCACCTGGAAATACTAACTTAACTATAACTTAATTATATTCTGGACCCAAGGTTCAAATTTCATAACAATTGGACCCCTCAAAGCCTTAAAGGCAATTATTTCAAAATGGGACAAAAATAATATTTTCAAAAGTTAAAGGACCTACACTTATTTCTTTTAAAAACTGCTTTTGTCCCAATATCCTACTAGCCTTAGTGACATTTTCCAACTGGAATCACATTAAAAGCCCTTCCGGTTTGTGAGTTCCGATTATTTTAAACTTAAGGTCCGAAATGACAATTTTTACAAATTTGGGGCCAATGTGAGAATTTTATAAACACTCGACCTCAAAACTTTAAAAACCTGAATCCCTGGACAATCTGGAGAATTTAGGAACTGACCTCATAATTTTTCAAGGTCGGGATATTTATTTGTTCAATTTTAACCCCAAAAGTGTTGGTTTTTAAAAAATGGGGCTAAATTGTAATTTTTCTTTTATTAAGGACCTAACCCAAATTATTTTTCCTTTTACTAAAATATCCCTGGACCCTCTGACTTGGAGATTTAATTAAAATATTTTATTTTCCCAAAAACCCTTGACTTATCGGATCGTTTTGACCGATTAATACCCGATCGTGGGGCGACTTCCTTGTCTTGCGATTTCGAATCCATAACGGGACTTATGTTCCACCTAATCTTTCAAGATATCGAAGATTGCTTATCCTTCCGATAATCATCTTCATCCAAAAACTCCACCAACGCCATAATTGCCACTCGCGTTTCAAAATTTTCTCGAATCGCTTCTGAATCAATAATACTCGACTGCCTGGTTGACTACCTGAACTTGTATTTACTTTCCTACTTGAGTCAACTTGGTGTGTCGAGCTCACAGTCGGAATGGAAACGTCGGGGATGGAACCGGCCAGCTCGGCTGCTATTCCACTCTTCCGGCCCCATTGTCCTAATCCCGCAACTGAGGGATGGAGTTTGTCCAATGGAAGCGGGTCGTAGTACTTGAGGTATAATCATGATTATAACAATCCGGGCCTAGCTAGCTCTACTGTGGATTTGTCTTTGCCTATGGAGCGATAAGGTGACAGGTCTTGAACCATCTTGCTCGGGGAGTTACAAGGAAGAACGAAGGAATCACTTTGTCGATCCACACGATTCCTCGGAGTTATCGGACTATTTGGTTGGCGCTACAAATCCGCACGCAACCGCTACTTGTTTTGCATTTGTTGGCGCTACAAATCCGTGACGCAACCATTATCGCCTTGCATGGATTGGCGTTACATTTTACGCAATCCTACCGTCTTGATCAATCACATAGTGTATGTGTGACCATGAATCGTTTTTCTTGAATCGTATAAGTATATTACCTAAATATAGTTATCGCTTGTGGATGTGTGAATTCATGAATCATACTCACGCGTTTTCATATAATCAAGTTTTCTCGCATTAACTATATATCGCCACACTTGCACACGATCACCCCATCCACCGAGATTTGTCTCATCCCCACTTGTTTTCTAACCTTTAAATGAGGACTTCGTTGAAGATCTTTGAACCGCCTTGATTGAGCCTTTGTACTCCGCTTGTTGGATTACTACTTCTTGTTGTTGTTGATAGACTCGTTTCTTGTGATTGTTGTTGGACTATTCTATTTTCTTTTCATTCCGGTTTGTAAATCAAGGGCGTATGACCCTTTGACTTTTAAGTTGTTATCGTTGGTTGATTTTCGAGGATGTAATTTGGATTATGGATCGTGGATCGTAAGTTGTGCTTGTTATTTTATTTCCGCTGCTATTTTGACTTTGTTTCATTGGGTTCTCGATGATATTCGTCTAGACTGCTTGGTTATTTGTATTTAAGTTATGGATCGTCGTCGCGTCCCGTTCGGGGCGTGACAAATATAATTCACCTTGTCATCATCACGTTCCTCTCCCACCAATTTGGATAGAAAATCAGATTCCTAAATTTAAAAAATAATAATAAATGTAATTCAAAAAATAAAAATATATTTGCATTAATATTAAGACAAACTCTTACCTGACTCTCAATAGAAAAGGTAGAATATCTCTTCAGCAAGTTCGCGTCTGTGGTCAACCTCATAACAGAAAAGGCTCCAGTAAAATGCCTAACTTGATTTTCCCTAACCTGCACCTTGAAAAGGACCCTTCGATCTACCAAAGAAGCCAAATCACCCGGTAGTTCTTGTCAATCTCCAGTCTGTTAATTATAATCATGTTAAAATCTATTAAAAATCTATTAGCTAAAACATGATTTATATTCAAGGATGTTAAAAAGTTTTAGCATATACCTCAGCCATCTCCCTCTTTACAACTGAACACGGTTTTCCAATAAGAAGCTCACATCCCCTATCCCAACATAGAAGCTGTGCATTTGCAGTATCATCTCCGACTTCGTACTGAATCATATACATTTAGGTGAAAAATAAACAAATTTCTCATCTAAATTTCGGAATTAGGACAGGAATTAGAAAATATCACTGAATCAAATAATATATTTTGACTCAAAATATATACTTGAAGTACCTGAAATTTCCAGTTTGTTAAAATTTATCGCATCGTTCACATTAGAACTTCTCTCCAGTCCTTGTAAGTTTTTTAGGACACCTCTTGCATGATAAATACCACCAATCCCCAATAATATTTAGAATGGTAGCAATAATCCAAAAACTTCCAACCTATAATCACTCTAATTAAATTAATCTGTTAATAATATAGATACTGGTAAAAATATATAATACAATTACCTCCCCATTTTCATAAAGCTGGTCAACCAAACGGAAAGGTGATTCACCGGAAGCCAAATCATCATCGATTGATTGATTAGCCAGAAAAGACATGACTCATCGAATGGATTACTTTGTCCACAGTGAGAATCTTATTCGAAAGGGTTAAAAAACTATATTCAATTTTGTTTAATATATTGTTATAAATATTTGAACAAAACAATTAATCTAGTTAGTAGAATACACAGTAAATCATACCTCCTTCAAAAGTCGTCAATCTCCTCAACCTCGCCACTATTTACAATCAGTTTTGTAATATGATAGGTGTTGAAAACCTTAACTTCATCTGTATTTTATAAAAAAACAGGGAAAAAATATTACATACATATTTAAAGAAGACATTAGCTAATAATCAACAATCTCAATTGAATAAATGATAAGCACATTTACCTCGGTAAACTTTGGCTTGACACATTTGAACAATGACGATTAAGGGTTCAAAACTATGATCTTCTAAATATGGCAATATTTCATCCACATAATTCTCCCATAGAGTGCAACATATTTGGTTATGTCTGAAAAAATAATAAGAAAAATTAAACACTAAATATTTATATAAAAAATAGAACAGAAATTGGCTAGTAGTGATACTCCAGGTCTTCAAGTGTTATATCAATAAAATATGTTATCTTTCCAGCGAGTTCCATCATCTGGGCCGATTGCATAGCAACAACCTTTCCGATAATATCTGTCAAATTAAGAAAATCATTGAATTAATAGTGAAAGAGATTATATTAACAGTTTTTATTATTTATTAAATTTGAATACATATTTTGGGTACCAAAGAGAATTGTCTCATCGACTCTTTGGACACCAGACAATTCTGCAAAGCTCTTGAAATTATACATCAATCTTGGAAAAGATGCATCATGCAATTCCACAACATGAGGTTTGCCATGAAAGAGAATTTTGTATCTAGTGGTCGACGATCGATACTTGTCCGTATTATTAGACACAACAAAATCTTTTATGGCATAAATTATGCCCTCAACAAACAGTTTTTTAAACTGTCCCATATTAGCTTTTTTGTGCTACCCTAAATCCTATCTCCCTGCAAAAAACAAAGTAAAATAAAATTGTGTGTACATCAGTTTAAATTCAGTAATTGATTTTTACATTAGGTAGAAAAAAATTTAAAAATATCTCTCGAGTCGTGGAAGATGCATTCAAGACTCATAATGTTTGCTTGAAATCATTGAAAGCTTCAAGCTTCTCAAACATACGAATCAGTCGAAGCTTCCATACCCATTTGGATTTACTCATATTGACATCTTTGATCAAAGAGAGCATTGGTGCCATTATTTCTCCATAAGTTACGTAGTCGAAATATATGTTTGGGAGGATTCGAATTTGGGAGGATTCGAAAGCCGAAAGTAGTAAAGATGAATGCAACGATGACTCAATTTATAAGATTTTTGTACTGATTTTTTTAGAAAAATATATATTATGATTCAGCCTAAATTAATAGTTATAGTTATGATATAGTTCTTATTCCAAATACGGTAATCGAACATTCGATTTTTCAATTTATTTATTAATTTTCGTTTACAATTGTATGACGTGAGCAATTTTTCGATTTCGATCACAATATTTTCGGACATTGAAATCTAATTTATATTATTTCGGTCACGCCAATTAATCATTTCCATAAACAACTCAATTCCATTCATTCCATAAACAATTGGATTTCAATCAGTGTATGTACTTTTGTATTAAATATTTAATTTTTATAATAACATGTCAAAAATAATTAGTCAATAGTTCCATAAATAATGCAACTGTAGTCAAAGTTTACAAAATTAATTTAATTGCAATCTTTTTTTTTCAAACGATAGTTTTATATATTGATAAACTCAAAATTACAATCGAAACTACAATCGTAGCCCAATGGCTAACAACTATTTGGCATACGAGAAAGCCAAATAGGGAATCGGTCAACCCAATTCACATCAACATTACTCTCCAAGGCTATATTAGCTAGTCTATTACAACAGACCCGACTATTATAATCTTGAGAACAAAACAAAACATTATCAAACAGGTAACTCAACAAGAAGATGTCTTTGGCTATATTTGTATGCTCAGGTTCCATAGGAATTTGGTCACAGAGAGTACTAACCATATCCTCATCATCTAATTGTATTTTGAGTCTGTAGAAATTGTGCTTCGATGCCAAGCACAGACCGTATCTAATGCCAACCAAAACAGCTTCCACTGAATTATGTAAATTCCTAGAAGATGCCCATGCTCTAATTAGACAGCCTTGCTCATCACAAATCCAACCACCAACACCTGCTTTAATCCCATCTTTAAGCACATCACTGATCACCAATTTTGCTGATCCTACTGATGCATTAATGGGATTCTGTTCTCTAGCAATCTTATCCGTTTCCACCCTTGTTTTCTCCTTTCCCTCCAAGTTCTGATATTCCTGCCACTCTGCCACAGCCCTTTGAACAATATCAATTTCCTGCCAATTCTCACCTTGGAAAATACATAAATTCCTCGTTTTCCAAAGCCACCAAAGAAAATACACTGAAAGTTGTATACGATCTTTAGTAGCTGTATCATCCTTAATGCTGCAAATTTGATGCCACCATCCCTTAATCTGAAAAGAATGTTGATGCGTCTCAAACCATTGCACATGTGCTAATTTCCATACCTTTTTCGCTCTATCACATTGGAAAAAAATGTGTTCTCCTGTCTCCATTTCTTCCCCACATAATTGGCATCTTTCCTCCATGTCAAGCCCTCTTCTTTTCAGCAGCACAACTGTGGGAAGATTATTATTAATAACCCTCCACATGAAGTGCTTAAGCTTCCCTTTGACCTCCAACTTCCAACATTTCTTTCACATGCGAGTATACTCCTCAGTCCCCTTACTAGTTTCAGGTTGATCTCTTTTTAGCTGTTTAGCTTTCATGCCCTGAGTATATGCTGATTTCACAGAGTACATTCCCTTTTCATCCCAATGCCACACATATTTATCATGTCCACCTTCAGGGCAAATTTGAATCTGCATTATAGCTCTAACATCCTCCTGGCAAAAAAATTGTATCAAGGTCTCCATGTCCCATTCTTTTCTATCTTATGTCATTAATTCCCATGCCCAAGTCTTCTCTCCTGAAATCTGAAATTTGCTGATTGGTTTAAATGAAGGTGGCTTTGGTATCCATGGTGCTTCCCAGACCCTAACTGATTGCCCATCTCCAATCTTGAACCTAATGCCCAACTTCAGAGTATCTTTAGCCCGTATCCAACACTTCCACATCCATGAGTCCCCATTTTTTGGTTCACAAGCAAGAAGACCACCTTGTGGAAAATACTTAGCTTTCAATACCTTGCTAATGAGGAGGTTTGGTTGTGTAATGAGCCTCCACAGCTTGCTTCGCCAAAAGTGCATTATTGAAGGGGATAATGTCCTGAAATCCAAGTCCACCCTCATTCTTAGGCAAGGAAATTTTATCCCCGGGATGCCCAAGATATCTTTCTTCCCCCGCAAAGACTGGTACCCCACCAAAATTTAGAGACAATCCGCACACCTCTTGACACACTTGGACAGTAAATGCTTGAAACATGCCATTACATATGTAGGTAAGGCATTGATCACAGACTTAATGAGTACTTCTTTCCTGGTTGTGGATAAGAATTTGTTGCTCCAATTGCTCACCCGTTTCTGCACATTATCCACCACAAACCTAAAACCCTCTCTTTTAGATCGCCCAATCACCATAGGAAGTCCCAAGTATCTAGCATGACTTTGTTCTTTGATTCCATTTAACAACTCACAAACACTTTGTTTCAGTTTTTGGGATGCATTTTTGCTGAAAAATACAGCTAATTTTGACATGTTCACTTGTTGCCCCGAAGCATCACAAAATCTATCCAGAATTGTTTTAACACTAAGTGCCTGAAATAGAGAAGCCTCACAGAATACAATAGAATCATCAGCAAAGAATAAATGAGTAATCATAGGGCAATTTCTACTGATTTTTAACCCCTGAAAGAGAGAACATCTTTGAGCTTGTTTAATCAGATTAAACAACACTTCCGAGAGAATGATGAAAAGGTAGGGAGATAATGGGTCCCCCTGCCTTATTCCTCTAGAAGGCACAATATAACCAGACACATGACCATTGATATTGAAAGAAAAGGAAGTAGAATTAATACAATTGACAATCCAAAAGACAAACTTCCGCTCAAATCCCATTTTAATCAATACAGAAGCAAGAAAATTCCACTCAACTCTATCATATGCCTTTGCCATATCCAGTTTAAGTGCCATATATGCTCTGTTACCTTTCCTACGACCATTAAGATAATGAATGCATTCATGAGTGAGAGCTACATTATCAAGAATTTGTCTCCCTGGAATAAAGGCTGATTGATTAGCACTAATGCAATTGTGCAGGACAGGTTTCATACGATTCACAATCACTTTTGAGATTATTTTATAAATAGTGCCACACAAACTAATTGGCCTGTAATGCATCATAGAAGTATGGTTAGTGACTTTTGGGATTAAAGTAATAAGAGTATGGTTCACACTTCTAAGCATTCTATTGGAATTGAAGAAATTTTTCACTGCATAACAGATTTTCTCGGATGTAACATGCCAAAATTTCTGAAAAAAGAGGGGATTCATGCCATCCATACCTGGCGCTTTAGAAGGACTAAGCTCAAAAAGTGCTTTTTTGATTTCTGTGTCTTCCACTCTACAAGTGAGGATCTGGTTCATTGAAGTAGTGATTGACTGTGGTATTCCTTCCAAAATGAACTCATCCTGAACAGGGCATGAGGTCTGAAAAAGATCCCTATAATACTCAGCAACAATACCTTCGATCTCCTCTTTTGATTCACTGACTGTTCCATTGGCCTGGACTAATTTTTCAATGCAATTTATTTTTATCTTTTGGATAGTACATGCATGGAAGAATTTAGAATTCCTATCCCCCTCTTTGAGCCAAGTCACTCTTGCCTTTTGCCTCCAAAAAACTTCCTCCTCTTTGTAAGCTTTATCAAGCACTCCTCTAAGATCAACCCACTATTTCCAATACTTGTGACTGTCCTGCTGTTTAAGCTCTGATAGTCGGTTCTTGCAACTCTCAATGACTAATGATGAATTCAGCTGCTGCCCTTTGTTCCACTTGAGTAGAGCCATTCTACAATTAGTGATTTTTGATTGCACCTGGTACAGTGGGGTGCCAATAACTTCAAAATTCCAATCTTTATCCACCACTTCATCAATCCCCTCTTTCTGAAGCCATCTCTTGTCGAACACAAAACGTTTATGTCTTTTTTGCTTTTTAGAGTCCTTTTCCAATACCAAAAAATAGTGATAAGAGCTTTGTTTCTCAATATGTTGGACACAGGCATTGGGAAACTGTAGCATCCAATCAGGTGATCCAAAAACACGATCAAGTTTCTCCTCAACAAAACCTTCTCCATCCCTATTGTTGGCCCAAGTGAAAGGATGACCTTTGAATTGAATTTCCCCCATTTCCATATCTCCAATGAACCCCTTAAAATCTTCAAAGCTTCCACAACTTCGGATCGTTCCTCCTTTCTTATCCTCCGCACAAGTTATGTCATTAAAATCACCCCCTATAATCCAGTTCTTACCCCATCTGATCCTAGCCACAACTAAATAATTCCACTGGTCCCTCCTCACAACTCTATCTGTGCTCGCATACACAAAGATAGCCCATGAACTTTCATTAGTATCAATCAAGCTGTATTCAATTTCCATACAAAACTGAGAGCATCTATTGTGCAGTATCTTGACCTTTGATGACCAAAAAAGAAACATGCCACCACTCAAACCTGTTGGATTAATACAAATCCATCTCTCATTAAGCTTAAACCTCTTACACACTGTTTTTATAAAATTTTCTTTTTTTTTTTGTTTCACTCACAAAACACAAATCAGGAAGATAGAGTCTAACAGACTCCTTCAGTTGTGAAATTGTAGAAGGTCCTCCCAGCCCTCTACAATTCCAAAAGCAGATGCTCATTGATCAATTTGGGCCCATTTTTGGCTGGCCACCTCCACCTTTTTATCACCCACCCTTCCATTCTCAGAAAATTCATTTCCTTTGGCTTTTTTGTTGTTTTCTTTTTCATTCTCAGAATTTTCATCCACCAATTGAAATACTCTCTTCTGGCCACTACACACCTTGATTTGATCTTCAAAGATCTCCATTGGTTTCTTAGTGTTGACCTAATCTCCTTTCCTAACATACCTTTTCCCACCCATAAAGCAAACTGCAGACTTGTTTTCTTTCCCCTGAGGTTTATTAGAAATTTCCTTAAAATGAATCTTGGAAGTCTTCTTACAATCTTGTTCACTGCCATTCTCCTATTGATCAATCACCATTTCATTTTCTTTGTCCACATCATTTTCCTGGGGGTTATCTGTTGTTACCTTACTATTTTTCTCGCTAGAAGGCATTGGATTATCAACAACCAGATCAATCTCCCCCTTGGGATCCCCCCTGTTTTTCATTGTTATTTTCATTCTCACTCAGCGGAATTTTGATCCCAATTGGAGCCACTTCCTTGTTGGTAGTCCAGTTTTCCTTATTGGATGATGCTCCTCTCAGTTTATTAATCAGTTTATTAGTACCAAAATCAACTACCCTTAACCAATCTCCAAATTGCCCTTCATTAGTGCAGTTATTCAACAGATCATCTTTTAATTTAATTGCAATCTATGTAATTATTTTCAGCATTCTTAATTTAAGATTACCGAATTTAGCAGAATATAACATCTTCAAATTGTTAATCCATGATAAAAAAAATCGCCAAAAAAATTGTGCTAAAAACATGTTTACTATTTTAAGGAGTTACATTTAGGTGGGGAAAAACCAAGCTACTGTTTATAAGTGACTTACTTATTATATATATATATATATATATATATAGAGAGGGTTATATGAGACCACCTCATAGGGTAAGTCCATAGGGACCAATCCTAGCCACATATCTAGATATTTCAATGGTTGTGATTTTAGAGCTAAAAATTCAGATTAAATGTTGGGAATTAGAGAAAGGGGTAAATTAGTCATCCTACAAAATTATCCATATTCATGGGATTCTTTCATATTATGATCACACAATCTATTCAAATCTCACATAAAATTCAACATGAACAAATCTCATCTTCAACGATGTTCATGAGAGAACAAGAACCAATCCTCGCTTGTATAGAACACATCCTTCCAAATCTCGTAGCAATTCAATGTGAACAATCATCCTCCTTCTTCTTCAACTCACTACATAAGAAATCATTCATCCTTCTTCTTCAACATACTACGTAAAAAAGTGCACCATAGTTGCTAGAGCTCGATTGATTAAGTTTGCTTATTGAAATGTAATATGTTGCTTGCGTAGATGTGTCAGGTGCTTTTATATACCATTAACTACATAAGCAAGTCATAAAACAAATCCATACTACATAAGCAACAATCCTATACTACATAAGCAACAAATATACACTACGTATGCACCACGAATACATTAACTACATAAGCAAGTCATAGCAACAAACTCATACTACATAAACAACAAGCCTATACTACATAAGCAACGAATATACACTAATGCACCACAAACTACATTAACTACAATAAGCAAGTCATAAGCAACAAACTCATAATACATAAGTTTATATTACATAAGCAACGAATATACACTACGTATGGACCACAAATACATTAACTAAATAAGCAAGTCATAAGCAACAAACTTATACCACATAAGCGATAAGCCTATACTACATAAGCAACGAATATATACTACACATGCATCACAGATACATTAACTACATAAGCAAGTTATAAGCAACAATCTTATACTACATAAGCAACAGAGATTTTTTTGGAACCGAAACGCTGGAGAGAGAGTGTGCGTGAAGAGTGGGTGAAATCGCGTGAAAGGGGGAATGAAATCTCAATAACTGATTCTATAATGCAAAATGACCACCCTACCCTTCTTAGTTGTTGAAACAAAAAAATAAACATAAAATCCCTCTAAAAATCTGGACCACCCAAAATTGTTAATCCATGGTTAGAATGTGTCCTCATGGCTCACCCCAAGGAGGACCTATTTGATCCATATCCTATATATCTATATATATATATATATAGATGTATAGATTTAGTAACTAAATAATAAAATTAGAATCAAATTAGTATATATTATTTATTTATGCTTATAGTTTTGTTATGTACTTTCAAACGTCTATTTCGAATATATTCACAGATCAAATCACAATTTAAAGTTGAATATATTACTTTGGATATATCAAATATTATTTAAATATGTTTATATTTTCCTTATGCACGAAAGTGAAAATAATATATGTTATAAAAAAGATTTTTGTACAATATTATTGTAACTAAGAACCTTGTAATAATGAAATAAAAAATAAAAATCTAAAATATGCTTTTAGCAAAAAATATAATATAAATTTATATGAGATTAATTTTTAGTGCAATATTGTTAATAATGTATTGGTGTTTCTTCATTTTAAACTGAATTAAGATTAATTTCTTTAAAAACTAGTCTTAAATAAAAGATAAGTCCAAAAACTAGTCTTTAAAAACTGGTCAAAGTTTACAAAAGTAATTTAATTGCAATCTATGTAATAATTTAATTTTCAGCATTCTTAATTTAAGATTACTGAATTTAGCAGAATATACACATCTTCAAATCGTTAATCCATGATAAAAAAAATCGCCAAAAAATTTGTGCTAAAAACGTGTTTACTATTTTAAGGAGTTACATTTAGGTGGGAAAAACCAAGCTACTGTTTATAAGTGGCTTTGCTTATTATATATATATAGATATAGATATAGATATATAGATTTAGTAACTAAATAATAAAATTAGAATCAAATTAGTATATATTATTTATTTATGCTTATAATTTTGTTATGTACTTTACAAACGTCTAATTCAAATGTATTCAGAGATCAAATCACAATTTACAGTTGACTATATTACTTTAGATACATCAAATATTATTGTAACTAAGAACCTCGTAATAATGAAATAAAAAATTTAAAAATCTAAAATATGCTTTTTAGCAAAAAAAAAAATATAATATAAATTTATATGAGATTAATTTTTAATGTAATATTGTTAATAATGTATTGGTGTTTCTTCATTTTAAACTGAATTAAGATTAATTTCTTTAAAAACTAGTCTTAAATAAAAAATAAGTCCAAAAACTAGTCTTTAAAAACTGGTCAGTCATGACTAGTTTATTTTGCTTGTCAATCCTTGAAATATTACAAAATAGTATGAGAGCCTATCCAAAAATATCATTGACGTAATGAAAAATAAAAAAAAATATAGTGTGTATACTTTTTGGAGCATTGACATGTAGTGTTTGCCATATGACATACGTGAATGGCTGTACCTCCAAGAGAAAAACAATTGTAAATTTATAAATGAGTGCTTTAAATTATGTCACTGTATTCTTGATACTTCCACAGTTCCACTGCAAAAACTAGGCTTTATTCTGATCATAATTCACAAATTGAAATTCTCCGGGAGAGACCGACAACAGAACTCGCTTCTTACACCCCTTTCAACCCCTCTTTTTCACACTATTTGCCAACTGCTTGCTGATAGACACATGATATGACAAGATGATCAGGCGAGTCTAAAGCCACAGTGGGATTTCTCCAATTACAAGCAAAGATACAGTAATTCTTGATTTTCATCTGCTCTGTTATGTTTTGGTGATGAATTCCAAGGGTTTTCTTTCATTTCCTTTACCTGATTGTTTTTCGGGTTTTGGTCAATTCTTATTTGTTTTTTGAAAATCTCTTCAATTTAATTATTGCAGTATAATTCTCACTACTTAAATCTTGATCATTGGTTTGATTCTTGAGAGCCTTTCTTTCTTCGTATCTCATTTGTGCTTTATGGGTAGCAGGTATTTGGTCAAATAAATAAGTCTAAGAGATAGTTGGATTTTTGACTTTCTTGATCTTCGGAATAAAGGTAAACTGTTTCTTTTTACCCTGTTTCCAGTTGCATTCTTTGAATCATCCAAGAAGGGATCATTTAAGGTTCTTTATTTCTTTTTTACATATGAGATAATCTTGATTTCAAGCAGTTTCTGTTCAATTGTGGTTTGAATTTGGATCATCAAATGGCTGAGATAATTGGTCCAAGATTGTACAGTTGCTGCAATTGTAGAAATCATGTTGCCCTTCATGATGATGTCATCTCTAAAGCATTTCAGGTGAGTTTGAGTATTTGTTCTTTTAGCTTATTTAATTTAACTATGAATTAGTGGGCTTTATTTAAGGATAGAAACTAATTTTGTTCTTTTTTCCTTGGTCCTGAGGTTTGTCATAGTTGAGTTGTGCCTGGATTGTAATTTTTAGTGACCTGGGAAATCGACTGAATCTGGAAGGTTATCTGTTGCTCGCAATAAGTGTTGCATTTAAAGTTAAATAACAAGTGTTAAGAGCTTGTAGATGATAAGATTCTCTAAACTTCAATAGTGTTGTCAATGATCTGCACAAAAAGGCAAAAAAGAAAAAAATTAGTAAATCTGATTTGACAAGCTTGTGTTGTTTTACGCTATGTGGTGCTTATCTTCACATGGTTCACATTTCCTTAGAAAATTTTGAGTTTTGAATGTGGTTAACACATTCCTTGCAGGTTTTGAGCTATAAACCCCTTTTGTAGATTTTGGTCCTAACATAATTTTTTGTTATCAATGACAGGGAAGAAATGGTCGAGCATTTCTATTCTCCCATGCTATGAACATCTCTGTGGGGCCTAAGGAAGATAGGAATCTTATGACTGGTCTTCATACAGTTGCTGATGTTTATTGTTGTGACTGCCGTGAAGTATTGGGATGGAAATACGAGAAAGCTTATGAGGAATCACAGAAGTACAAGGAAGGGAAGTTCATTCTCGAAAAGTCAAGAATTGTCAAGGAAAACTGGTAGTCCATGGTAAAGTTGTTGATTTGCCATCTTAATCTCGACATAAATGCACAGATGCTAGCAGGTGTTCCTTCTGTCAAAAAGTTTCTCATCCGTTCAAAATGTTAATTCATTGTTCGTTTTTGTTCATATGTGCTCTAATTTTTTCTGTAAAATAATGTTGAGATTGTGTGGATGATGTGTATAAGTTCGTTTACATAGTAAAATCTAAACTGTAGCCAATTGTTATGTGTGTATCAACTTCATATGATGATTTTTTATTTATCAGTTTAATTTTGAATGTTTGTAAGTGTTCTTGAAATGGTCACAAGTCATGCAGCTCAAGTTTTACTTGAGTTAGTTGATTTCGTGCAATAAGATATGCTATTACCATATTTTTATGTTAGAGAACATTGTTATCCATGCTCTTATATAAAGTTAGATATAACAGCAGAAGGTATGGATCATGTCTGAAATAAGTGGAACTAATGAATTCATTCTGTTTACGAGAAAACCTCTTGGTACTTGTACTAATTTGGTATCAAAACATCGTGTATGTGTTTTAATATGCCTATGTATGGTGCCATTTACACTGCACATTCGTTTGTTGGGATTCTTGTACCTTGGATACACCATTTCGACTGGGCACCCATTGGAGTTGGGTGACAGCAGTAAAGATTCTGGGAAGATTTATGCAACAAACATGAAAGATAAAAAGGGGACAGTTACTTCAGATGAGGCATTTGGATGGAAATGTGTCGTGCTAATGTGAATTTATAAAATTCTATACAGGCTAATTTTTCTTGGATATCAATTTATTTAGTAGAAGCTCAAGTTGAATTTAAGATCAGTTAGCTGAAGCCTATATTTTATCTGTGTTTATCTATTATAGTTTGTAGAATGTTTGTTGTAAAACTGAACAATGGAAAATGAAAAGCTCTTGGACCATAATATGCATGGATTAAGATAGGGATGACCCGGCCTCTGAACTCAGAAAGTCGGCGGTTCCAAATAAGTTTTTCATATGCATTCGAACTTAAAGTTGACGCTGCTGCTAATTTTTTATTTTATTTTTTAAAAAAAAGGTCCCTGGTTTTATGGTAATAGTATTGAAATGGATCCTCAATATTTGAGGGGAGAGCAGATAAATCTGATTAGAAAGTGCAATTATGGTTACTTTGCCTGCCTTATGATGTGTTGTCCAGCAGGAGTGAACTGGGTACAAAAAATGATAATGGTTTGATTAATTGTGTTTACATGTTATGGTTCACAAGATATTGAGCAGGCAGGCTGTTTGATTAATTGTCTATCATGAAAGGCCTTGTTGTGTGCAACTTTCAAACCTCTTTTAATGGTGAAACATATAAATCTAGGATGAGATGATTGATACTTGTCCCTTTTTCTATGGTTTGAAACTTCACTTAGTATAAGCATTTGCAGCTCCTGTTATACCCCCCATAATTTCCCATTTTTACCCATCCATTGTTTTACACCACAAAATCATACACTCCACCAAACCATACACACCAAGGGGCGGCAGCCACGGAAAAAGATATAATATTTTTCCTTAATTTGAGATTACTTTATTTCACACTTATAGTTGGATTAGTTCGGGTTACTGTTGGGTAATGTTGGGTATAAGTGTTGGGAAATTGGTTTTGGTTTGAATTATGGAGTTGCGGAGTTTTTTCTTTCTTTCTTTTTTTTTTGGTTTATTTTCTGTGTTTGATGAAGAAGGCGATGGATGACACGATGACCCTAGGTGGCACAATGGTATACTCGATCGTGCCACTAGGCACGGTCGAGTTACTTTAGTCGTGCCATTATGCTCCATATGGCATGACCAATGTTGCAATTATGATCAATTAAAGTTGCAACGCGATCATGCCAACTGTTGTTATTCAGCAGCAATTTTAAACTGCAAAAAACGAGTAAGAATGAAGAAATAGCATATTTTAAGTTGTAAAATAAAAAGTTACTTATATTATTCATCAAAATGAATTATTTGTTGTTCATATTTGCAACGATATGGGTGTTGAAAAATTTAGGGTTTACATAAAAAAAATCAGATGTGCTCAAGAAGAAAAATAATGTGGGTTGTCGTAGAGAAGAAGATGAGTAAGTGTATTATATTCTTTTAAACTAATGGCATTTTTGAAATTATATAGAGGTAAGTGTATTTATAACTTTTGGGGGTGTGAATAGCGCCCCCAATGCTGATATTATGTTTCAGATGAAATTAGTGTCATTTCCACTACATGTAAACGGTCTTTTATGCATTAAAAGCCTTGTGTTATCTTGAAGGGCAGGCAGGTGTCTCATTATTGATGATATGAAAGGGAATGAATATAACCTGCCTTGCATCTTAAACTTCTTCCCAGGTCCATACCAGGGAGAGAGAGTGGTTTTACCAGTTGTGATTTTGCAATGCATGGGGGATTTTAGGTAAAGTATTCATCTAAGATGGTTCAATATATAGCTTAATGGATTTAGATATTCAAAAGTTTGAATTTCCATTGTATTATTAGACTATCCAAATCAGCTCAATGGATTTAGATATTTTCAAAAAACTGCATTGATGAAGAATGCAATCCTAAAATGCCTACAATTTCAGCAAACCAAGAAATCACGGACAAACAATTTCATTCATCCGTTTATATATCGATGAATAAAAAAATCATCTTTCCCACAAAACCAAAAAAGACAAGGAGTAACCAAGAAAAACAAACAACAAGCTTCTCAACCTAAGCAATAAATCCGAGTTGCAAAGTTACATCAAAGGACAGAAATTTTCTTCATTATCCACTTCTTTTTCGCATTTTCAATCGCGGCCTCCCTCATCTTCAGAAGTTCACGACAACGTTGTTGATACCGCAAATCAATTGCATCGAGCTCCATTTTCAGATCATCACACAGATCGTTCTCTTTGTCTGTCAGAGAAAGAGAGGAAATGCTCAAGCTCATATCGCTCGATGCAGTAATCCATGAACCTGTATATGAAGTTCCTGAATTCTTCACACTCTGGCTCATCATTCCAACGGCAAAATCATTTAATCGGCAATCTTTGCGCATAGCAGCATCTGAAGCCCATGCATCAGTGTATTGGGATGATGCTCCAACTGATTCAGTGGTACAATTATTCTTTAATCTTGTGAATTCTGAATACATGCCTCTCTCACTAGATTCTTTGCCATGAATACCATACGAAAAATGTTCTCGTCCACCACTTGCTACAAACTTCTCATTTTGAGATGTAGCTGAGCCCTCAAACCTCTTCGATCCACTCAAACTTCCAGATGATGTCACCCAACCGGGTACAAGTTGCGAAATTAAGCTGTTAATCAGTTCAGCTATGAAAACAACATCGTCTCTCCACAAATCAAGTGTTTCAACCATCTCCGCAGCAATTGATAATGCAGTATCAGAATCAAGATAAAATATGAAGTGAACATTCCGCACTCGACCTGTTATATGTATTTCAATTACGAACAATATTATAAAGTGGGGAGAAACATACTGGGAAAAAAAACACGACTTTAATACACACTATTTTGAAGTTAGAATTACATACCAGAATAACACTATTTTGAAGCTAGAATTACATACCAGAATAATCAGCAATCCGCAAAGTTAAAGAGATTGAATTATCATCATGCTTTTCCCCCTTCAAGGCAAATTCATTCCTCTCGTTACATCTGTGAAGTTCGAGGATCGACATAGAAGATTCAATCATGCTTTCACAGCAAGTGCTACCAGACAGCATTCTGTAAGACGGGTCTACATCCATGAAAGGAGAATCGGACTTTAGTGAGTTCATAGATTTGGGTGTAAATTCAGTTAGCTGTGGAGGGTCACACGTATCATCCTTGAGATAATCAGAGAAGAGGAAGGGTGCTCTCAAAAGCTCGGCAGCACTCAACCTCTTAGATGCTGGAACAAGACATTTTTCTATGAAGCGCCTCACCTCAGGGTCCCTTATTTTTCCCAGAGCAACTGGTTTTATGCCCTTCAATTTTTTAACAAATAAGAAAATCATTTCATTAATGTGAGAGATGCATATTAGAACATTAGTAAATACTAAATAACCACTTACTATGATATAAAGAGGATTTCGAAACACTTACAGAGGTGACCTTCTTGTATATCTGTGCTTGATTTTTGCACTCACTATATGGATATTCACAGGTAACCAACTCCAGCATACACATCCCAAACGAATAAATATCCACCAGCTCATTGTATTCCTCCTCATAAAGTTCTGGAGCCATGAACTCAGGTGTACCTGTGGAAAAATAACATAATTCAATAGTATAGAGGAAAATAATGGCTGGACAGAACAGACATTCAAGTACAACAACTACCAATAACACTTCTGGCAGTAGGTTGTTGCATTATTGTTGCCAATCCAAGATCTCCAATTTTAACTTCTCCATGATTCCCATTCACAAAAATATTATCGCATTTCAAATCTCTGTGAATAATAGGAGGGCTGTGAGTGTGCAGATAGTATAACCCTCGAAGAATCTGCCTGGCCCAGTTCTTGATAGCTTTCATATCAACACTCTTATGTTTTTTCCGATACCTAAAAGAGAAGGAAACTCAATCTTTGAATACATAGTAAAAAATAAAAGGACAATACAATAAGAATGAATGAGAACCCATGTGACCAATATGAGGAAACTTACTGCCTCAAGCTGCCAGAAGTGAACAGCTCAGTAATCATGTTTATAGTTTTGTTCTCATCATCCACCCAAGAGGCATATGACCGAATGACATTTTCATGTTTCAGTGTCCTTAACAAATGAACCTCAGAATACAACCGCTCCAGATGTTCAGGTGACTGCAGTGCATCCTCAATACTGACTTGGTTCCAAGCAACTTCTATGCCATCAATTTCATCAAAGCCCTTGTAACTACAAACGACAACAAGCATAGGTAAATTTTGACAGGCAGAGCACAAAAATCACATCTTCATAAAATTATCAAAATGTGAGAATACCCTATTGTACAAAAATAAATCGAAAAATGAAAATAGAAGATAGTCTAGGAAGCATACACATTCTTGAATGCTCCTCTCCCCAGGATTTCATTATACTGAAGGAAGAAAAAGAAAATGGTAATAAAACAACCAAAGGCCAAAGGATTAAGAAAAATTGCTCAAACTAACAAACCGAGCAAAAGCACACATTAGTAGGATGAATCATCAGACATGATGCACTTCATATTGAATCTAGAAACGCTTTCTTAGTTTAAGTACAGAGGCGCCATTAATTGTTGTTAGCATCTTTTTACCACTTCCTGCGGATGATGGTGTGATGAAGGGGCGACTGGGGTAATCCATGCTTGCACATAAATTTCAGACTTCTAAAAAATTATTCTTTTGTCTTTCAAATGATAAAGCATTTTCCTTGATTAGTTTTCATTCAAATGGTGATAGTATATTCATATTTTTAAGTAGGAGGTAGAAAATATATTTACAAAGAGTTGATGAATTTAGAAATAACAAACTGATACTCAATCTAAAGAGACAAATGACAATAATCTGCCAAACCATCCATACAAATGGCATGCCATGAACTTCCGATTTCATACATCTCTCAATGCATATTTGTCTTTTACTTCTTGAATGAATTAGAACAAACCTTAGAAGCGATGATTCATGCACTCTAACGAATTCAATAATAAATATTGTCAATCCTTAACTTGAAATTTAGAAAGCAAGATGGCAAGACAATAAATCAAAACCGTTCAACAATTTTTCCACTTTACACAAACCAACCCAATGCTGCGACTTAAGAAGCAAATACGCTCATAAATAGAATTTTCCGCTTTTATGGGGCCAATAAAGTTGTATCCCAAAACTAATGCAAATACTTCAAAAACCAGAAAGTGTAATAGGAAAAAAAAAAAAAAAATACCCGAATATACCGCCCGTCGGGGGATATTTCTACAACGTCAGACTCGGCAGTCTCCATTTTAGATTTATTTTCCGGTTTCTCAATCCAGCACTCATTATTCCCACAATTCATATCAAAAAGAAAAGCAAAATCACAACAACACAAAGGAAAAAAAGGAGGAAAATCAAACTGTACAATTACGATCCGATTTATAGAAGGAGACGATCGGAGAATGCTTCACAGGCAACGGAAAATGAAGTAATGTCGGACCCAAACCGAAATGGGCATCCAAAGAAATTCAGCTGCAGCAAACGCAACGATGAATTCGAATTCACTTCGCCTCCGATCAGCCTTCCCATCTATTTAATTAAATCCTCCACTGCCAAGCACCAATTGACCCAAAAAAGAATTAAAAAAAAAAAAAGTAAAAATAACAAATAGAAGGAAAAGTACAAATCGGGACGGGGCAAGAATTAGGGCATAATATGAAACCCCAGAAATCCAGCCCCTTTTATCATCATGGGAAATGGAAAATTGAAGCGGGGATGAATGACAGAAAAAGAACAGAGAAAAATTTGGCCTAAGATTTATTTTGGGAATAATTAATAACTCATGAGGATGACTGATAATCAACTGATAATCCAAAATTGAAACATGGAATTGGAAAAGGGTGAGAAATTGTCGATGCGGCAAGCATCATTAGAGAGAGAGAGAGGGGGAAATGAATGTGAACAGTAATTTGTGTAGAAAAGTTTGAGGTTTTAAAATGTATCGTGAAAGTTGTACAAACGAGTTTGGTATATTGTGTTTTAAACTATATCGTCAAGTTGTACTAACGAGTTTGGTAAATTGTGTGTTAATAGGCATTTGTCAACCGGGTGTCAATTCTTGAAATGACACAATAGCACGACACGAAAATGATACAAAAATAATGTATTAGTGTTTAGTGTTATTATTTTCTTGTCTTTATGGTCCCAACACGATAAAGACAATAAAATTTTGTGCCGTATTCGTGTAAACAGGAAAAAAAATAACAGATAAAGTGTTAACCTGCTAACGACATGTTAATTTGTTATTGATACCATAGTAAGTTAAAAGGATAAAGACACAATAAGAATACGATAATGACATATTTACCTGTTATTGACACAATAATAACACGATGATGACACGTTTACCTGTTAGTGACACGATAACCTGATATTTTTAGTATGTTTGTATCGTGTATTTTCCTGTAATATCGTGTAATTTGTTATCGTGTATTTTTGTGTAAATCAATTTCCTTTTGTTTTTGACTTATCTTGTCAAATCGTGTCGTGTCAACACGAAATATTTCGTGTTCGTGTGCGTACATATATTTATTGTGTCATGTTGTTATCATATTTACACGAAATATGATACAATTACACGATTTGCCACCCCAACATGCCAACAGTATGTTAGACAAGCATGTCTGGGACATGATATGTGTGCATAAATTTGGAAGGTTATAAAATTAGTCATATTTGCTTACATTTTTCTCTGTTTGGAATTGGGATAGGTATTAATAGATATGTGTTTGGATCGATTTGGATGTCATGATATTCTTTTTATATCATTAATAATTGGAGATTCCATTCGCCTTTTTCAGGAAAAAAGAACAAATTAAAATAGATCATGTAATTAAAGAAAAAGAAAAAGAAAAAGATATGAATTAGAGAGAGAGAGAGAGAGAGAGAGAGAGCACGATGCATAAAAGAGAATAAGGAAAGGGAAAAGGACATGAATACCCCATTTTCCATACTCAATCCTTGTACAATATCCATTTTTCGATGATTTTGGACAAAAATACCATTTTCCGCTGAATTTTGACAAAAAATACCCATTTTCTACTGATTCTAGACAAAAATACCCATTTTCCGCTGATTTTGGACAAAAATACCCATTTTCCGCTGATTTTTTGCGTTGGTTTCTTTGTTGTTTCTTTGTTGTTTCAAATATGTTTGTTGTTTCATACATGTTTCATTTATGTTTCTTATATGTTTCACTTAGCCAACTTTTCATTGAATTCCACAGTTGCATGGAGAAAATCTCAAGTGGTATGCCACAATGGACAATGGAAAGAAAATAGATAGTATACCAACTTTGTTCTAGGGAGTTGGTGAATATTTTCGTTTACTTTAGCTTTGGGATAAAGATTTATGCTATCTGCAAACTTTTTGAGTCTCTAATCAAATAAGTAAAGTATCTTCCCAGGAGATGGATGTACAATACAGATTGATTTAATTTTCCAGATACACTAGTTTGTTATCATTTGTAACCCTGCTTATACTTTGCTCAATTGTGATTATGATCACTACATCTTGCTACTTTCTTTAATTCATCAACATGTTGAGTTTATTCACATGAAAACTGAAAAACTCCATGTAAATCAGGTTTTGCTTTCATCAGTTACTCATCCTTGGGTTGACAATTACTCCCTCAGATTCTAGGATATAAGATATATTTTTGTTAATTAAAAATATGTTTCTAATAGTGTTTCTTTTTAATAATATTTTTCAAAAGTTATAAAATAAGTTAATTAATGGAATTAATGGTTCTAGGACTGAGTCTAAGATTGGATTGAGTTTAAATATGAGTTCTTAAAAGTTTCAACATTTCCGAGTTTTGAATGCATACAAGCTCACTCCAAAACACACGACTCATTAGACTGTGCTAATTTACTACAAACTTTTATCACATGATCCCTTGTTTCACAATTGTTTCTTACATGTTTCATTTATGTTTCTTACATGTTTCAACTGATTACACCATCATTAAAGATTTTCGTAATAACAATTCTCTAAAATCATTAGGAAGTGGAGGTAGAATCTCAATGTCGTTGTCATCGTCATCACCATTTTGCAGCTTCAACTTAGCATGATCGCGAAGCGATGATCGAGCCTTGCTTGTTCATTCTCTATCTCGAACGCTTCGATGTCCATAGCCTTCCCAACAATAAAATGCTTGACATAACAAGCAACCACAAATCCCACATTCACTACAAAAGAAATAAAAAAAAAGATACACAGTCAGATAGATAACACAACAAATCAAAAACAATAAAAAAGAACAAAATAAATGGAAAATACATAAAAGAACAAAAGAAATAACTTCGAAACAACATCGAAACAAACGAAAAACTTCAAATCACAAAATAATAAAAGAACACAGAAAAATCATGCATCAGCAACACAAAATCAAAAAATCATTCAAATTTGCATTCAACACAGACCCGCGCCCCGCCGCGCATGGGGCGGGTCCGCCCTGCCCCATTAAAACAAAATCCAAATGCTTTCCTCTTTGCATCCATCACAGTTCTGGAAAACATATGACAGCTCACATAGCATAACAAGATCACATAGCATATTATCTCCATTATAGCTATCATGATATGAATTCAATTCAAAATACAGAAGCAGGACAAACCAAAAAGGAGACAGTTTAATTTACAATTAATTGCAAAAGGCTGACGCCCTTTAAAATTTTAATCCCCTAATATACAGTAAAAATCGATGAAGAAAATATCGAAAAAAAATGCGTCAACTCCTTCATAAGAACGAATACGTGCTCTTGATCTCTATAAAAGTCTCTTTCTCTAACTACAAAAAAACCCAAATTTGAAATTAAAAAAAAATAAAGCGAGAGAAACACAGACTTAGTCGAGGTGGGGCGGCGGAGAAGATGGCGAGGTGCCGACGGAAACGAAGAGGTGCAGTCGTGCAGCAGGTGGGGAGGTGGAAGGAGAGTAGGATTTCAGATTTTGATTTTTGAGGGAGCTAGGGTTTGTGAAAAAAGGAGGAAGAAGTCTTAACGGTAACTGAAAAAAACTTAATAAAAGTTCTTAATCCAAACATGTGATGAAACCAAAGGTAGGGTATTTTTGTCATGGGATGGAGTGGGTGGGGTATTTTTGTGATGAGTGGGTATTTTTGTCTTTTTTCTAAAAATCAGGGTATTTTGTGTAATTTCCTCATAAAGAAACATATCTAGTGATCTATAAATAAAAGCATTATGATTTATACTAATATTTCATGAAAATACCGGGAAATTACTGTAAGTCCAAGCGGCTACGATAATCTAGAGGGGGGGTGAATAGATTATCTCCATCTTTTCAATTATGCCCTCTTTCTCGAAACAAATATACCAAGACAATAATAAAGGTGCGGGAAGTAAACAACACGCGTCGATTTAAAGAGGTTCAACTCACCTAGGGCCTAATCCTCTACCACCCCAGTATATCCGGGATGGATTTCAAAAAGAAAAAGAATTTTATTAATTACCACAATTAATATAAATTCAACTTACAACACCTTGAAGAGCACTACACTCTTCTTCAACACCACCTTTGAGATTACCACAATCTCTCTTGAAGATTACCACAATCTCCAACGGCACCTTGTGAAGATTACCACAATCTTCAACCTTGAAGAATACCAAATTCTTCAATACCTCAAGAGCACCACACTCTTGAAACACCTATCACCTAGATCACCCAAGTGTATTCTTTCCACAAGAATACTCACAAGGATGTCTTGTGTTGAATGATGACAAAAATCAAGATTACAACTCAATAATGAATATTACAATTTGAGTGCAAGTGTAATCAAGAAATAAAGCCTATACCTCAAGATGTGAAAGTGAAATACTTAGGCTATAAATACAACAAGAGTGTTGAATATGAAGGCTTGGAAATTTGCAGATTTCTTGTTGTTTGATTGCTTGTGTTGTTACATCTTGTGTCTTCAATTCATCCTCTATTTATAGGGAAGTCTTCACCAACATAGGCTCCCAACATAGGCTCCTTCTTCTTCACTTTTGTCTACAAAAAGAGGATCACAAGATGTAGAAATATTATACAAAATTGAAAAGCAAATCTTGTTGTCAAGGAGTTCAACGGTACAAATTTTGCTGTCAAAAGAATACATAGGGCGACCGGTTGCCCTGTATAAGATTTCGAATGTTTGAATAAAAATAGTGCGATCCAGGTAGGGGTTGCAGGGGGGTGCGACCGGTCGGTAGGCGGCCGTCGATGCTCCGACCTCACCCTTGACCGGTCACCCTCCCCTTTTTTTTTCACTGCACTGGTTTTCTTTTCGTCATGCGATCTTCGTGCACCTATCGACCTTTTGGCGACGACCTTCAATTTGAAATGTTGTCCGATTTTTATCAAAAATAAACTTCAAGAAATACTCCAAAAAATTAGTAAAAACATTTTAAATCACTTGGGAGTATTTGGACAACATTTATAAACATTGTTTTGGTGTAAAAACCAATTTAAACAAAACCATCAAAAGTGTTGTCCATTTTTATCGAATAATAAATACTAAGAAATACTCCAAAAATTAGTAAAAACATTTTAAATCATTTAGGAGTATTTGGACAACATTTATAAACATTGTTTTGGTATAAAAACTCATTTAAACATAATCATCAAAATCTTGATAAAAATATTTATCTAACAAACTCCCCCTTTTTGATGATTACAAACCAAAACAATTTTAGGAGATCGATTTTAAAACAAAACAATTTTATCCGGTCTAAAAACATCAATCCATCACAAGCAACATTTATCATAAGCAACATCACAAGGAAAGGAGCAAAGATTTTTCAAAATTATTTTTGCACATGCTCCCCCTATCAATATACATATCAAGAACAAGTACAAAAGCAACCAACTAAAAGCTAAAAACTTAGCTTTTACAACTTAAGCTTGAATTATCACGAGCTTATAAGCTCCCCCTGTCACAAAACATCATTAGTCAATCATAAAAGTCCATAATACATCAATTGGACTAAGAATCATTCATAACTATTGGCTTTTAAGAGCCATAGCTTGATATCTTTTCTTGCAAGCTTATTTGCAAGCCTATTTCCTTCTTTGAGCATTTATGCGTTTTTCCCCGCTTCTCCCCTTTGGAATCATCAAAAGAATGTTAGCACGATAAACACATCATACAATTATATCAAAGTGCGCAACTTAATTGATTTATCGGCATATTGATCATTGAAGCTTAAATTCCGAA